>JABUQX010118739.1:5000-62769 GCA_015478945.1 Trachelipus rathkii | reverse complement strand
TACTAAACCAAAAGTGTTAGGACAATCCACTAATAATATTAATACCCAATATGGTTACGTATAACAGATTAAATATATAGTATTAGGACTTACACCAGATAATGAAACTTGAAGGAATAGCTTAGGACTAAAAAAGATTAAAATAAAATATAACAATTGAAGTTTTAATACCTAAACAAAAAAAATTACCTAAACTAATAGGTTAAGAAATTATCTTATAAGAATAAATAAGTATCGGAATCAAATTTACTCACAAATTGACTAATATCAAATAGTATTTAAGATTAAAGTTCGCTCACACATGATAATGAATAATAAATAATATAAACCTAAACTGGATTAAGCATTTTATCTCTAAATGATAAATCCAAATTAAAATCCTGAAAGGTCGGACTTACATAAGTAACCATATAAATATTATTAGCTAAGGACTAGTAACATATATAACCTAAACTAATTAAGGTATGCAACATTAAGCAATAGATAATAATGATAAATAACATTAATAGGAGTTTAAGACGACTTAGAAGAGATTACCTAAAAAGAGCGTTGAACTCGAAATAGACTATCATAATTTTAGTCTACATCACGTTTCAGGACTCAACCCGAAGATAACTAAATAACCTATTTAGGCTGAAGTATGCTCATTTTTGAATAACTAAAAACCTAACTGATAATGGTTGCCTTCAGTTTAAAATAGAAGAGCTATTTTTAGACTAGCATATATGAACTTAAACTAAACAGTTATGATTAACATAAAAACATAAACTAATATAGGACTAACATCATACCTAAACTAAGATCTAGGGGTAATAATACCAAATTCAGGAAATCAAATACCGAATGCTAGATACCTTAACTATGCTTTTGTGAGTACCTCCCAAGAAATACTAGAGCAACTAAAAGTAGTATCTTATACTTATTCTAATAATAATTTAAATCTAAACGTATATAAGTATATTAGGAGGAGAGTAGGCGAAAGAAATACAATGAAACTAATAGTAGGACACTAAATAGCACATTAAATAATTTAAATCAACTCTTTATGGATTAGTGTTTATGGTTACTTTATCATAATAATCTATATGAAACTTAATACTGTAGAGGTTTTACCAATACTGACTGATATAGTATCTAATAGATACGTATTAGGACTTAAATCACAATAACCTAAAACGATGTTAGGAAATAACAAGAAACCTACTAACTAATAAATGAGTTTGTCTATAACATAATAACTAAACTAATAGGTTAATAAGCATCCAAAACACATAATTTAACACTAAACAAGTTCTTCTTTATTACAACCTAAATTATAGTGAATAAACGGACTAACATAAAAAACCTAAACTATTAGGTTAGGACTAACCGAAGGACGAATAACTTTAACTAATTAGGTTTAATTATACATATTATAAATCTAGAACTAATCATGAGTGCAAGGAACTAAAGAAAAATAATCTCGTAAACTAATAGTTAAGGACTTAACTAGTAGCCTAAACACTAGTCTTGAAGTGAAACGTAAAAATTTTATAAACTAATAGTGGAGGACTATACATAATAACCGTTATACTAATATTTTGAGGAATATAAAATGATTAGGTAATATTACCTAAACTAATATGTTAGGTACCTAAGCCAGAAACTACAAATAGGTTAGGACTAAAATATTAACCCCTGTAAAATAGTTTTGGACTAATTTTAATATATGATAAAGAACACGATTTACTAACTAAATACCTAACTAATAGGTAAAAACTTACACATAATAGCTAAACTAATGGTTATCGAGACTAACATAATTAAGAAGGAAATACAGATAGGATAGAACTAACCTAATAAATAAACTAAATAGGCCTTGCAACTACGCAACTTACGCAAGTAAATGTTAGACTAATAACGATTTATTAGAATAAATTAAATAGGTTAGGACTAACATTATAATTAACTTCACAAATCTAATAGCTAGACTAATATCAAAAAGCTGAATACACAAAGTATGGAAAAACACATAATGAAAAACCTATAACTATAAGTATAATTATAATTATAACTAAACATCAAAACTAAACTAATAGGGTAGGACTAACATAATAACCTAAATAAGTTAGGTTAGGACTAACATTAAAACCTAAACTAATAGCAAAGGATGGATAGTAAAATTTCATAAATTAATAGGTACGAGACTAACCTATATAACTAAACAATTAGATATGACATAACATAAAAACATGAAACTAATAGGGTATTACTAACATAAATAACTAAACTAATAGATTAAAACAAACTTATTAAAATAAACTGATAGGTTAGGACTAGACATAATACTAAACTAAGTTAGGAACATAAGTTGTCCTAAAAGCTGAAAGGTTAGACACAAGACATATTAATCATAAACTAAGTAGGTTAATACATTAAAGCTTTATAACCTATTCACACTGCGCTTTCAATATCTACAATTTGGACCTAGATGCAAAATTCCGTCAATGCGGACGAAAAGCCCTAAATCTACAGAGTTATGGCTCACTAATATAATAGACATAAAACTAATAGCGGTTAGGGAACTTTAAAATAATAACCTTAAAAAATAAGATTAATACTAACATAAGAACCTAAACTGAATAGGAATAACACACTAGCAAATAACCTAAACTTTAGTTAGGACTAGAATAATAACTGCTAACTGAATAGTGTTAGGAATAACATCATAAACTAGAACTCAGAAAGGTTAGGAATAACAACTAACTTAACTAATAGTTTAAGAACTAAAATACAAAACTAACCTATTTTAGGTTAAGACTATATATAAAAACCCATTTAACTATTAGGATATGAACTAACATAATAACCTAATAAACTAATAGGGTAGGATAACATAATAGGCCTAAATCTATATAGGTTTGTACTAACATTATAACCTATAACTAATAGGTTAAGACTAACGAGATAACCTAACCTATAACTCTAACCTAAACTATAGGTTATACTGACAACAAAACCCAAAATGATATGAGTTATGGGAGAGACTAAACAAATTAAGACTAACTTTAATCAAGATTAGACACTAATTAAAATACTAATAATAGGTTAAATTACTAAGATAATACACACACTAAATTTAGGTTTAAGACTAACAGAATACCACTAAACTAATTAGGCTAACACTACATAATAACTAAACTTTTAGGTTAGGAGTAACATAATTAAATTTAAAGGTTAGAATAGAACATATTACAAACTAAACTAAAAGGTTTAGGAATTAACAGAATAACTTACTAATATGTTATGGACTAAACATATATAATCTACACCTAATAGGTAGGCCTAAAATAAAACTTAACTAATAGGTTAGGACTAATATAAAAACCTAATACTAATAGGTTATGGAACTAACATAATAAATTTAGCTAATAGGTAGACTACATATTAACTTAAATCTAAGACAGTAGGACTAACATAAAAACAAAACTAATAGGTTTAGGCCTAACCATATAACCAGAACTAATAAGCTTAGGATAACATAATACTACATATCTCAATTAATAAACTAAGGAAATAGAGAGATAACCATGACACTAATGTTCTTGGAGTACCCGAATAACCTAAACTAATGTCTAATGGAGTACCGATAAATAACCTGAACTAGAAAGTTTATGGACTGACATAATAATCTAAATAAAAGGTTGGTTTCCTTCCCCAAGACTATTCTCTAAGGAGAACCATAAAGAGCTAAGACTAACAGGTTAGCTAACAATATATAATATAAAACTATAATCTAATATAACTTAAATAGCTAATAGATAAATAAATAAAGAAAAGAGGAAGGATTTAAAATTGAAAAGTAGAAAGAGCGTAGGAGATAGAATATAACCTAAATCTAATAGGTTGTGTAACATAATATGCCCTTAAATTCATATGTTCTTAAAACTGTAAATTTGTGTAATTTATGGACTAAGGGTTTAGTCACTAACGTAATTGTTAAATAAAAATCTCCATTAAGGCCCGAAATTGTAACAGTTTCAACATTTTGTCAAATTTTAAAATAATATAGCTGCATTTTCAGAAAAATTTCAATCTCAGAGATTTTTAAAAAAATTCGCATCTTTTTCTTAGTATTTTTATCGAGCCACGTGTCTTTTCAAACATATTTTTAACAAGCGAGAAAAAAATTGAAATATTACTAAATGATAATGATACTTTTTTGGTAAAGTTATTATATTTTTAGATATATTAGACTATATTTTAAATCCATTTATATTTATAGTCAGTATAATATAATTATACTAAACTATAAATTATATATATATATTAATAATATAATATAACAACTTGTATATTAAAATATACATTATACATTTATATATAAAACATACATATATACGTATAAATATACATTATATAAAGTAACTATATATATCCATATATATATATAAGTACTATAATCATATATAATTTATATATATATATATAGTTAATATATTGAATTTTAAACAATAAAGAAAATATAAAAGTAAAAAATACTTTAATATTTATTGTGCTTTTTCCTTTACATATTTTCCCTATGTATATTTATATAATATATAAATATAATAGTTTTATTATATATAATTATTATATATAATATTATATAATATATAAATTATATTATATATATATATATATTATATATATATATATATATATATAATAATATAATAATATAATGATAATTTAATTTATATGATATTTAAGACAAAACAAGCTCAATTGCATGAACGACTTACATTGCATTGTGTGCAGCGAAATTGGACAGATATTCTAACCAAATGCAATTCCAAGCGTTTGTCTATTCTGTCCTTAGATTGATCTTCGGTGGAATCGAAATCGAGTGGCCATTCAGTACTTGTGTTTTAGGGCTTGGTTTACGCCTCAAGTTGTCGATATTTCAGGGAGCAGATAAAAGGAAGATTACTAATTGTCTAGTAAAGTCAGTAGCGTAAATGTTTTCAATATTACTGGCATAGCATCCCCCCCCAATTGACAATCCATTTAGGGCAAAAGCGGAATAGAGGTCCAATTCCATTTGTGACGATTGTATTCTAAATTACGGTAAGCTTGCTCACATTTTGTCGAACAGATCCACTCCTCCTGTTTTTATTATACAGTTTTGCGATATTTGGTTGAAGGAACAACTGCTTGTTCCTCTCTCCTCTGCTCCAACGTGCAGCTAACATTTTCAAAGATTCCTCTTTCCCTTTGCGTTTGTAGACCATGGTATTTCGATGCTGTTGTCGTTCCATTCGAACAAGAGAAGATTCCAGATCCAAGAACATCAAAAAGAATACGAAAAAACGTACAAATCATCGACAGAGAAGTGTAATGTTTTGTGTAAAGCTTTTGAGAAGCATATTTTGCAGATTCTCTGCTAAAGAAATAAGTTCTAAGTAAAACATATCTTGAAAGGTTGACTGGTTTTCCTTTGAATTCTTTGCTCTCAGAATTGCAGGTTTGGTCTTTGCTGCTATGCAGTCATATTTCTTGGATGATTTTTTTAAAGATTTGCCAGACCTTCCGAAAACCATTTTTTTACCTTTACTTGAAGTTACACATTGCTTTTTGACAGCCTAGTTGAGCAGTTCGATATTTTCTCTTCTTACTGAATAATCTATCGAAAGTCCTTTTTATTGCTCTTAGCTCTGCTGTTTGAGATAAAACTCCCTTCCCAAGTCTAACATTTGTGGTGAATTCCCCTGCATCACCTTTGGCATCAGCCTATATCAAAGTCCCATCCATCCTAAGGTGACTTGAAGGAACAATTCATAGCGATCGCCGCATCAATCTCAGACTATACAATTTCCGGTTCTCATCATGTTTCTAATATAATTTTAAGATTTCCTCTGCATCTCGTATAATGATACGTTTTTTAGAGGCATATTGTGCTGAAATAATGATATATAATATATATATATATATATATATAATAATAATATATATATATATATATAGATAATATAATATATATATATAATATATTAATTTTATATTATATATAATAATATAATATAATATATATATATATATAATTTATAATATATATATATAATATATATAATATATAAAGTATATATAATATATATATATATTATATTATGATTTTTTTATATATATATTGTAATATAAAATAATTATATATATATATTATATATATATATATATATATATATATATATAAGAGTTCACGTTTGCTCAGTGGTTAAGAAGCGAGCATTTGGCTCGGCCTTAAAACATGGATTCCTCTAAGCTACGGGTCGAGTTTATTCGCCACGTGAACGGAACAAAAAATTGGTCGTTGTGAAGGATAATTTCGTCTAATATTACGTATTGCAGTTACGGCATAGTGTATTGCACCAATCTCAATACCACACATCACTGAAAACATACCAACACATACAACAGAAACAGTCTATTTACTAACAAATACTCTCTTCATTGCGTTCTGATTGGAAAAAACGTGACTAGGATGCGAACCCACGCCTTATCGGTGGAAGCATCCGATACGTCGCGTCGAAGAGGGCTTTGCTATCGGCCTAATAATCCTTCCTGCACATTCTCACTTGTCAGAAGACCATACAAATACTTTCCTGACCATTTACCGTCAGATTAAGAGGTGAATGTGGAATTATAAATCAATAATATAGTATATCTTAATATATATATATATAATAAATAGATATATATATAGTATAATAAATAATATATAATATAGTATATATAATAGTATAATAATATATTATATATATATATATATATAAATATTATATATATATATATATATATATATATATATATAATTTATATATATATATATATATAGAATAATATATAGTATATATATATATCTATATATATAGTATAACTAGAACCTATATATATATTAATAATATATATATATACGAATAATTATATATATATATTTATATATGATAGCTTATGATGTTGCGGTAGCGTTATTGTGGTAGGTTTTTGATTCCCACCACAACTGAAGCAAGTACAAAGGATGAATCGAAAGTTTCTGATACAATACAGCAAAAAGATCAAATTTTTGTGTTAAGCGTTACTTCCCACGTTGTCTAATAACACGCGGTAAAATAACAACCTATAAAAGTATTCACTAACGATAGGTAAGAGAAATAGTTCGTTTTTTCACAATTATTCAGGAAACAGTCACAGAGAACATCATTAATGGAAATAAATAAAGAAGATCATAAAACGGTAAATGAAGAAGACGCTGTCAAACACTGAAAAATAAGTCGTTCCTATCAAACACTCACCTTCATCAAATATCGCTCATAAGAAACTCACAGCAATCTACAAATAAGTAAGACTCTTTTTCAGAATGAGATTGCCTGAAATCGCTTTTGTTTTCTTTAGAAGAAAAAAAAAGAAATACCAACAAAAATACCAACTTCTAAAAACATGAAAATATATGCTATTTTTTTAATTTTATGACGTCAATCGTTTTTGGTGTCCTAAATGACACAGTTGGCAGTTATTGGTTAATAGAAGGATATACGTAAAAACCTAAACATTCGTAGGACTACAAGATAACTTTGATAACTAATAGGTTAGGTGACTAAACAGAAAAGCTTAAATCTAATAGGTTGGGACTGAACATAGGAAAAATCTGTAAACTAATTAGTTGGACTAACATGTAGCCTAAACTATAGCGTTAGGGACTAACAAAATGATCATAAAAGCTAATACGTATGAACTAAACATAAAACGTTAAACTAATATTGTAGGACTAAAATCATAACTAAATATATATAGTTAGGATCTAACATAACTAAGACTAATAGGTTAGGCAACTAGAAATAATAACCTGGATAGAGTAATGGGTTTGGACTAACTTATTAATGAAATAATATGAGATAATACTAACATAAAATCTAAACTCATAGGTTAAGCACTAACAAACTAACCTAACTAGCAATAAAATATAAAGGCATAATATAAATAAACCAGCCTGTTAGTTCAAAGGTGAAATAACAAAACTAATAGGTAGGCACTAACAGCAAAATAATATATAACTAATATGTTAGGACTACACCGACTGATTATAACTCTAAACTAATAAGAGTTAGGACTAGTCATAAACTAAACTAATAGGCTAGGACTAATATAAAAAGCTATACTAACAGTTTAGGACAAACAGTAATAAACTTAAACTAATATTTAGACTAGACATAAAAACCTAAACATAGGTTTGACTAACATAAAACGCTAAAGAATAGGTTTAGGACAAACATTATTAACCTATAACTAACAGGTTTAGATTAACATAGTAGCCTAAATTAATAGGTTAGGGCTAAACTAATAACCTAAACTAATAGGATAGGACTAACATAATAACCTAAACTAATAGGGTGTTACTAACATAATAAAATTATGACACTAATAGTTGAGACGAGCTATACATAATAAAATAAACTATAAGGTTAGGTAACATAATAACGCTAAAGCTTAATAGGTTAGGACTAACATAATAATCTAAACTAAAATTTTAGAACAAACATAAAAACCTAAAAACTAATAGGTTAGGACTAACAAAATAACTTAAACTAAAACTAATAGGATAGGATAAAAGTATTTAGAACAACTAAAATAAAAAAAACTAACTAGTTATGGTAACAAATAACTGAAACTTACAGTTAGGATAACCTATATAATCAAACAAAATTAAGAAACAAACAAATAATTTAGAAGAAAATATGTTAAGAAAACATAATAAAATAAACTAATAGGTTAGGACTAATATAATAACCTAAACAAATGAGTTAGAAATAACATAACCTAAACTTATAGGTTTGTCTAACATAATAGCCTAAACTTATAGGTTGAACTACATAATAATTTAAACTAATAGATTAGGACTAACCTAATAACCTAAATTAATATAATAAGACTAACATAAAAACCTAAAGTATTAGGTTAGAACTAACAAGAATTACCATGTAACTAATAGGTTTCGGACTCCCATGAATAACCTAAACTAAGCAGTTAGGAACTAATATTAATCCTAAGATATTAGGTTAGGACTAACATAATAACATAAACTAATATAGATGTGGACTAACAAAATATCCTAAACTAATAGGTTAGGACTAACATAATAACCTAAACTAATATTTTAGGACTAACATAATATCTTAAACTAATATGTTATGACTAACATAACCTAAACTAATAGGTTAGGACTTAAATAATAATTAAACTAATAGGTTTGGACTAATTTAATAATATAACTAATAATAGGAACTGACATAATAACTAGAACTAATAGGTTTTGCACTAAAATTTATACACTGTAATCACTAATCAATAATAAAATGTAATCATTTATATGAATTTGATTAAATATTAATCCTACCTAATAAGGCTAGACATATATATCTAAGCTAAAAGGTTAGGACTAACCGATATAACCTAAACTAATAGGTTAGGACTAACATAATAACCTAAACAATAGGGCCTAGGACTAACATAAAAAGCTATACTAATAATAGGTTGGAACAAACATAATAACCTTAAATAATATTTTAAGACTAACATAAAAACCTAACTAGGTTAGGAACTAACCACCCCATAATAACTCCACTAATATTTAGGTTATTAATTCTGCGGTTTCCTATAGATTTAATTAACATAGTAACTAAACTAATGTTAGACTGAGCCTAATAAACTAATTTAATAGGAAGGACTCACCAAGAATAACCAAGCTAGTAGGAGTTACTAACATCATAATTTTAAATCCGATAGGTTAGAAACTAAGATCCTCCTAAACTAATAAATCAGGACTAACAGTACATAACTAAACCTAAGGTTAAGACTACATCAAGTAATCAAACTAAAAGGTGGGACAAACATAACAACTCTAAGACGCATAGGTTAGGACTGAATAGAATATCCTAAACTATTAGGTTAGGATAATATAATAACCTAAAACTAAATAGGTTAGGATATACTAAATAATTACAATTAGATAAGGATAAACATAATAACTAAACTAACAGGTTGGACTAACAATACCATATAATAGTTAGGACTAAAATAATAACTAACTAAGAGGTAGAGTGACTAACGAATAACCTAAACAATAGTTAGGACTAACATAGTTAAATTTAACTTATAGGGACTAACATAATGTCCTAAACTAAAGGTTAGGACTAACATAAAACCTAAACTAATAGGTTAACTATCATAAAAACCTAAACCAATAAGTTAGGACAATAATATATTAACCTAAACTAATAGGTTTGTCTAACATACATAGCCTAAACTATATATTTAGGAACTAAATAATCAATGTTGAACTAGATTAGGAACTAACATAATAATTAAATTCATAACGTTAGGACTAACATAAAAATCTAAACTAATTAGGTTATGAATTAGATAAGTTAACATTTATCTTAATAGGTTAGGACTCAACATACTTAACCCTATAAATAATAGGTTAGGCTAATCATAATAAACTGACAACAGAGGTTAGGACTAACATAATATCCTAAACTAATAGGTTAGGACTAACAAGATTCTAAACTAATAGGTTAGGACTTCATAATAACCTACTATATTTTAGGACAACATAATGATCTACGACAATCCTTTACCTGATTTAACTGAAACTAAAAGGGTAGATAGATATTTACCTAAACTAATAGGTTTGGACTAAATTTAATAATATAACTAAATAGGATAGGAACTTAACATATAACCTAAACTAATAAGATTAGGATATCATAACCTCACTAATAGGATAGAACGAACATAATAAAATAAACTAAGTGGTTAAGACTAAAATAATAGACCTAAACTAATAGGTTGGACGAAAATAATAACCTAAGCTAATAGGTTAGGACTAACTGAGATAACCTAAACTAATAGCTAGGCAATACTAATAACCTAAATTAATAGCTAGGACTAACATCAAAAGCTAATACTGATGAGTAGGAAAACAGAATAACCTAATACATAGTCTTAGAACTAAAAATATCCAAATAATAAGGATAGGAATATCATACTCCTAAACTATAGGTAGGACTAAACATTATAAGCAAACTTAATAAGTTAAATTAATTTATAATAATCTAAAGTAATAGGTTAGGACTAACTCAATAACTGCTATACTAATAAATATACTAATATAAATTACTATAACTAATAAGGTTATTTAACTTTTCATTTAAATAAACTAACAGGTAGAACTAAGCTAATAGAAATAAACTTAATAGGTTAGGACTAACATCAAATACTAAACTTAAGTTAGGAACTGACATAAGTAATCTAGAACTCAAAGGTAAGGACAAACAGAATAACCTAAAATAAAGGTTAATCGGGACTAACATAATTAATCTAAAATATTAGTTTGGAAAATGTGAACCCTAAACTAATGCAGGTTAGGACTAACTTATTAACCTAAACTAATATTAGAATTAACATAATAACCTAAACCATAGGTTAGGACCAACATAATAACCTAGAACTAAGGTTAGACTTGCACATTAAAACCTAAACTAATAAGTTAGTATAACATACTAAAAATAAGCTATAAGGTTATGGAGCGTAACAAAAATAACATAACTAATAGTTAGGACTACATAATAACCTATACTAATAAAGGTTAAGGAACTAAAAAATACCTAAACTAATAGGTAAAGACTAACCTATATAACAAACTTATAGGTTAGTGACTAACATATACCTAAATAAATAGGTTAGGACTAACTAATAACATAAACCAATAGGTTAGGACAACATAATAACGCTAAAGTGAATAGGTTAGGCAAGCTTCCATAATTTTGCCAAACGCCTGCTTCAATACATAATACCTAAATACAATTTATGAATATATTTATAATTACTAAACTATAATTTTGATCAAACAAACATAATAACCTAAACCAATAAGTTAGGACCTAACATATAACCTAAACTAATGGCTAGGACTAACATAATATCTAAAACAAATAGGTTAGGACTTAAATAATAACCTAACCTAAGGTTAGAACTAACATAAGAACCTAATTTAATAGGATAGGACTAATCTATTACCTAAACTTAATAGTTTGATGACATTAAATACTGAACTAATTAGGTTATACAAACATAATAAAATAGAGCCTAAATAGGTTAAGGATACCCAACTTAAATAACCTATGAATAATAGTTTAGGACTAACATATTAAACTAAAACTAACAGTTAGGACAAATTCATAACCTAAAACTAATTAGCTTAGGACTTAACATATACCTTAACATAGGTTTGGAATTAACATAAAACATAAACTAAGACTTTATAAAAATATAAAATCAAACTAAAAAATTGAGACTAACAAAAACCTACCTCTATTGGGTTAGACTAACAATAATAACCTGACTATTAATTTAGGACTAGCGAAAAAACCTAACGAAATTGGGTTACAATTAGCCTAATAAACTAAGAACAGTTTAGGACTCTACAAAAAATCCTAAACTAATAGGTAGGACTAATATATTACATAAACTAATAGTTAGATTACACAAATAACCTAAACAATCGGTTATAACTTATCAAAACATAAATCTAAAACGAAAATACTAACATAATAACCTAAACTATTAGTTTATGACAAACATAATAAGGTAAACTAATAGGTTAGAATACTAAACTATAATAATAAACTAAAAGTTGCATTCCCAGGAGAAAATAAACAAATAGGTTAAGAGTACTATAATAACCTAAACTAATATGGGGTTAGGACTAAAATCATAACCTAAACTAATAGGTCAAGGATTAACGATTAAGTAACTAAACTAACAGGTTACACTAACATATACCCTAACTAGTAGAGAATTGAGAACTACACATAATATTTAACAATAGGATAGGAAACTAACATAAGTAACCTAAACTATTGGCTTACGGACGAACAACAATTAACTAAGCCAAAGGTTAGGACTAACACAATAGAAGGAACGTTTTCATAAGCGAAATAACTCGAAAATCAGTAAGGTCTAACATATTAATTAAGATAATTAGATTTATTATTTATATAATTACATAAACTAATATGTTATGACTAACTGTTCACCTAAAACTAAAATAATAAGGAATACGAATAACTTACTAATATTAGGACTGAACCGAGGATAACTAAACTAGTAAGGTTAGGATAATATATATAGATCTAATTAAAAGGTTAGTACTGACAATGATAACCTAAACTAAAGGTTGGGAACAACGATAATTAACCTAAACTTAATAGGTTATAAACAGAATTTAAACATTAAAAAATTAGGTTGGACTAACACAATTAACCTAAACTAATAGGTTAGAACTAGCATAATATAGCATAACGTAATAGGTTTGGGACAAACATAACTTAAACTTATATAGGTTAAGCTAACCTAATATATCCAGAACAATAATAGGACCAACATAATATGACTTAAACTAATAAGTTAGGGACTAACTATACATAACCTATAGTAATATGTTTAGGACTAACATAAAAACCTAAACAAATAGGTTATGAGTACAGCTGATGAAGTAACATCAATAAAGATAACATAATAACCTAAACTAATAATGTTTGGACTAACAAATTTGACCTAAACTAACGGTGTAGCACTCATATTAACATAAACTAATGGTTAGGACTAACAAATAACTAGAACTAATAGGTAGCACTAGCCATAATAACCTAAACTTTTAGTATTAGGAATAACATCATAACCTAAACTAAAAGGTTAGGAATAACACAATAACCTTAACTAATAGACTAAGACGAGAAAAATAAACTAAAACAAATAGGCATGTTGAAACTCATTTATAATGTACAGTATGTAGAATAATAGAAACAAACCAAAAGGTTATGACTAACACAATAACCTAAACCAAAAGGTTAGGACTAACATAATAACCTTAAATAATATGTTATGGCTAATATTAACCTGAACTAATAGGTTAGGACTAACATAATAACCTAAACTAATAGGTTAGGGCTAACATTATAACCTACTAATAGGTTAGGACTAACATAATAACCTAAACTAATAGATTAAGACTAACACAATAAGCAAAACTAATAGGTTAGGACTAACATATTAACCTAAACTATTAGGTTAGGACTAACATAATAACCTAAACCAATAGGTTAGGACTAACAAATAACCTAAACTAATAGGTTAGGACTAACATAATGACCAAAAATAAAATGTTAGGACTAACATAATAACCTGAACTAATAGGTTAGGACTAACAAAATTAAATAAACTAATGTTAATACTAACATAAAACCTAAACTAATAGGTTAAGACTATCATAATAACCTAAGCTAATAGGTTAGGACTAACATAATAACCTAAACTATTAGGTTAGGACTAACATAATAACCTAAACTGTTAGGTTAGGACTCAATCCGCTAAAATAACCTAACTAATATGTAGGTCTAGACATAATACATAACTATGTTAGGCAGGACCTAAAATAATAAATAAACAAAAGGAATAGGACTATCCTAATAACCTAAACTAATTAGGTTAGGACTAACAAAAATAACCTAAACAAAGGTTTGTGACTAACATAGATAACTATAACTAATAGGTAGACTATACATAATAACCTAACCTAATAGGTTAGGACTAAATAAAAACCTTAACTAATAGGATAGAACTAACATAATAACCTAAACTAATAGGTAAGGACTAACATAATAGTCTAAACGAATAGGTTAGGAGTAACATTATAACCTAAACTAATAGGTTAGGACTAACCGCGATAACCTAACCTAATAGGTTAGGACTAATATAAAAACCTAAACTAATAGGTTAGGACTAACACAATAACCTAAGCTAATAGGTTAGGACTAATATATGAACTTAATACAACAGGTTAGGACTAACAAACAACATAACTAATAGTTAGGACTAACAACTAACGCTTAAATACAATAGTAAGGACGACAACATAATAACAATAAAGTTAAGGAAATACCGAGATAACATTAAATAATTTTTTTTGAGTAACTGAGATAACCTAAACTAAAAGGTTAGTTCTAACATAATAATTCTAAATTAAAAGGTTGGTTCTTAAGTAGTAACATAAACTAAATAGGATACGACTGAATAATAATAACTAAAACTATCATGGTTGAGACTAACATAATTACCTAAAGCAATAGGTTAAGGACTACAATAATAACCTAGAACTATATAGTTAGGATTAAATAACGAGATAACCATAACAAATGAGTTATGAAATAACATTAACCTAAACTAAAAGGTTTGGTCTAACATAATAGCCTAAATTAAAAGGTTAGAACTAACATAATAATTTAAACTAATAGGTTAGGACTAACATAATAACCTAAATTAATATAATAAGACTAACATAAAAACCTAAAGTATTAGGTTAGAACTAACCAAGATAACTTAACTAATAGTTAGGACTAACATAATTAAACCTAAACTCATAGTTATGACGTAACATAATAACATAAACTAAAAGATTAGGACTACATTAATAACCTAAACTAATAGAATAGGACTAGACAAATATCCTAAGTAGGTATAGGTGGTCGTTATGGGTTAACATGATATGTTTAGACACTTAACTATATTTGACTAGACAAATAATCTTAAACTAATGTTATGATTAACATAACCTAAACAATATAGAGGAAAACAACAGAATCTTAAAACTAATCGTGGTGGACACTATGAAATTAATATATAACTATTATACGAAAGGGAACTAACATATACTAAATTTATAGGTTAGACTAACATTTAATAACGCTAAACTAGATAGGGTTAGGGCTATACATAATAAATATGAAACTAATTGATTTGACTAACAAAACATAACTAAACGTAAAGGTTAGGAACTATAACATAATAATCCAAGGTAGCTAATATGGTTAGGACTAGACCGATAATAAACTTAAACTAAAGGTTACGACTAAAGAGTAATAACCTAAACTAATATGGCTAAGGGCTAACAATTAAAGCTTGACTATTAGGTTGGAACAAACAATTACCGTAAAGTAATATTTTTTAGAAGGTACTAAAAACATAAAAAACCTAAACTATATAGGTTAAGGCGGGACTAACATGATAATCTCAAAAGCAAATAGGATAGCAACTAAGCATCCTTAAACCGGGTAAACTGAAACTACGTTTAGGTATAACATGGTAATATTTCAACCTATAGGTATGAAGAACTGAGCCTAATAACCTATAATTATAATAGGTATAGTGAAATATCATTAATAAACCTCAAGTAAAATAGGAATATACTATACTAGAAAAATTATACTGAGAACTAATAGGTTAACGATACTAAATAATAAAATAAACCAATTATGTTCTAGGATTTAATACATTACATATACCTAAAACCAATAGTAAGACTAACAATACATCAAATACTAAGCGTACAGCAAAAAATAGGTTTCCGGGACAATATATAATAATCACTATAACACGAAAAATGGTGGGAACATCACACATAACAACAGGCTATCCAATTCTATTTAGTGGAGAGACATTACAAAATCTAAACTAGATCCAGAGTTCTATTGGACTAACTTAACCAAAATCATGTAATAAATAGTACTATACGACGATAGATATATATATACAAATTAACCTAACCTATAGGTTGGGGATCTCAACAATTATAAAATTACGTCTTAATAGTACTGTTTTCACCTTTGAACTAACATTATAAACCTCAGTAATTAATAGTTTAAACAGACAAAATCAACTAAATAAGGCGCACTAAACAGAGATTAAGACTTAACTACATCAGAGCTAAAACCATAGGGAATAGTGACTTAACAATAACTTTAACTTAATTATATAGGTTAGAGACTAGATAGAATTAACCGAAATACTTAAGCATTATGCTTTATAGGACTAATATAATAATAATTAAAGACGGCTTAGATAATAATAATAAGTTTTAATTAACAATAATAATCATAAACTATAGGTTAGGGACAAGATAACTATAACGCTAGAACATAATAGTTAGACAATACCAGCGATAACAAACAAATAATTTAGGACTAACCCGATATAACCTAAACTAATAGGTTTAGACTAACATAATAACCTATTCTGGTCTGTTGGTTATAACATTTATATATCAAACTAATAGGTATGACACTACTATAACCTAACCATATAAATACGATTCAGGAAAACAACTAAATCCACACACACATAAAAATAAACTAAAGGATACGGACTATACATCTAACCTAACTAAATAGGTTTGGACTTAACATTCTAACCTAAACTAATAGGTTATAGGACTAACATAATAAAATAAGCTAAAAGGTTCAAACTAACCAAAATAAACCTAACTATAGGTTAGAACTAACAAATAACTACAGCTAATAAAGGTAAGCTGACTCTAAAAATCATAACCTAAACTAAACTTAGGACTAACATTAATAACCTAACTAAAAGGTTAGAAAATTTCCATAAATCAAAAAACTAACAGGTTTATGACAATTATAATAATCTAAACTCAAAACATTGAGACCAACATACCAAAACCTTACTCTGATGGTTAGGACTAACCAAAAATAACTATATTATTAGTTAGGACCTAACAAAAATCTGGAAACAAATTGATTAGAATCGTAAGCTAATATACCATAAACTAGTAGGATTAAGGACTAACAAAAAAACCTAAACTAATAGGTTTAGAATAACATAATAACAACTCAAAAAGATGCTATGACTATCATAAAACAAAAGATTTATAATAATACATTCTCTTAAGCTAATTAGGTATTTAGATAATAATAAAAGGTAAATTGATGTTGTAGAGGACTAACATATACCACAAAGGTTAGACTAAATAAGTAACATATAACTTAATAGTTAGAAACTAGCATAATAACCTTAACTAACAGAAAAGAAAAAAAATAAAACTCAAACTATATAGGTCAGATTAGCATTTTATCCAATAAAACTAGGTATACGACTAACAATATTAACCTAAACTAGTAGAATTGAGACTAACATAAGTTAAATCGTAAACTATAGGATAGGACTAACATAATAAACTTAAACAATTCACGGTATAGGGCAACCGAGCTCATACCTAACCAAAAGGTTAGGACTAACACAATAACCTACAGTAAACAAATCAAAATATACACGTTATAATTTGTATATGCTTCATCATAATACTAAACAAATAGTTAGTACTAAACATAAGAAATAACTAAAATGTTATAACTAACATGATAACCTAAAACTAATATTTAAGGAAATACCGAGATAACTTTAATAGTTAAGGACTAACATAGATACCTAAACTAATAGGTTAGGACAACATATATAATCTTAATTAAAAGGTTAGTACAACATAATAACCTAAAACTAATAAATTGAGGACTAACAATAAAACTAAACTAAGTAGTTGGGATAACTAATAATCCTAAACTAACACTAGGCTTAGGACTAACATAATAACCTAAATATAGGTTTGGACTAACACAATAACTAAACTAACACATAAGAATACTAAGACAAATTAAACCTCAAGACTAATTAAGGTATTTTATATGACAGAAATCTTGTCTTCAATCTATGCTTTATATTAATTAGGAAAAGGTAATTTTCCAATCACTTACTATAAATATACCATAAAAACTAAATAGGTTAGGTAACTAACATAATACCTATAACTAATATGTTAAGAATAACATAAAATCCTAACTAATAGGCTTAGACCAGGTCTGCGGTAGTACATGAGTCGAGAGTCGAGTCGGTCGCGGAAGTCGGTCGACGGATCGGGGTCGGTATTATATATTTGAAGATAGTGGAAGCGAGCTCAGGGTTTCGAGTCGTAAATTTTGCACCGAGGGTGGAGTCGGAGTCGGAGTATGAGAGTCGGTAGTTTTCAAGAGGTCGAGTCGGAGTTCGGAGTCGGAGTCGGTAACTTTTTCAATGATAGAGTGGAGTCGATAATTATTAAAACTGACAAAGTTAATAATATGTAACTCTTTGAATGATTCAATCACTTCAATAGCAAGTTTAATTTGACTTCACTTATCCACAGCACAAATGAAATTGCAATCTTTCGAATAATTTAACAGCAACTTATGTCTCATTTGAATTATATTATTCATATAAATGAATAACCTTCAATACCATATATATATAATCCATCTATATTTAAGATACTTAGGAAGGAATAAAAGACTCCAATGCTAGCGAAGAGAAAATTATGTCTTCATTGTGACAATGATAATTATACTAGCTGCGTTAATGCTCCAATTCTACAGGGTAAAAGCTTAATCCAGAAACAGCGGTTGCCCTTATTTTTGTCAACAAGACACGGTCGGGGTGTAACACACCCCATTCAAAACTTCCAAAAAAAATTATATATTTTTTTTCAAATTATTTGAATTATATATATATGATATTTAAAATTAATATAATTTCTAAACTATATAAAGCTATTAAATATTTTCATTTACTTTTAAAAAACAAATTAAAAGGAAAAATACAAAAACGTGGAATTCAAAATTTATTTAAACTTATATCATAGAAAGAGTTGATAGAAAATTAAAAAAAAATATCCTCTAATTTTTTTGACTATAAACATAAATTCTGTTTTTGCACCTATGGTTTCTTTAATCCTTCTGGAAAGTTCAGTCATTTAGAGCAATACGCACTGAAGTTGCAACAGGAACAAATGCCAAGATTTTGGAAGGTAAAAACAAGATTTTATGAAAATATATAAATATTTACAATTATTTACACCACGAAATATCACTAATATATATATAATATATATTATATATAAAATAATATATATAATACTAATATATTATATATTAATATACTATATTAATAAATAATAAAAAGAATAATATTATAATATATATTATTAGTTTTACCCTAATAATAATAAGTAATTGATTAATTATATTATATAATATAACAGTATATAATATATATTATATATATATATATTATATATAGGCTATAAAAATATATATTATAAATGACAAAATAATTATTGACACCATAGATTATTAATATATATTATTTATATACTTATATTATTAGTTACTAAGTTTGACTGCTTCTATATATGTAGCGTAAATGTGGCTGAGGCACACAGCCTTGCTACACTTGTGGCATCGTACGTGATTTCGTAGATTTTTTCTTGGACAGCTTGCAGCGTTCCCATATATGCTCCCTAGGCTGCCATTAGTAAGTTACCATAAATACCTTGTATGAGTTCCAGTTGAAGAATGTCACAAACAGGCTTATGATGTTTGAGTGAATGTAGAAAAACCAACTGAATTCTGAGCCTATGTTTCTGCCCATTGCCTTATCAGGAGGCAGTGCTAAGGTCTGCTCGATAACAACTGACGCTGGTCATATTTTGGTGCCTACGTGTGCAAATCATATTCTCATTATGAATGATAGACAATATAATGAATCACAACCATAAAAACGCAATGAGGCCATCTTCTTGGGTTTTCTCTTGCCATGAATTAGAGAGCTCATACTATCTGGTCGAAGTGTCGACGCCCCACCTTGGATGGGGTTATTAATACTCTAATTATCCGCCGGCTGCCTGAAGCGATACTACAGGGTTGTCCGTGCAGTTGAAAGATAAGAGCAATACTAATTTTCTTCTTTGTTTTGGTTGTTGTAGGAACATAATGACACCAAATGTCATTCATGAGTGAATAAGAAAGCACTTGAAAAATAATTTTCTTTCTTTTTCGAGAGTGTTTATCAGGAAGGCGAAACGTTCTCGTGGACTCCCAGCACGGTACAGTGCGTGGACCTTGTAATTGGGTTCCAACATTTCTCTGTACTCAAGTGATGTCTTTCTGACACACCGAAAATATTAGCAACCCTTAAGAGTGCGTTCTTTTATTTAGCAAAATACACTCTATTTCAAAAAAATGCAGTTATCTAATCCTGTGAGGATTAGCGTACTTATCTGCTGTGCACACAATAGACAGAATTCTCTGTTTGACCAGTTACAGACTCTGATATTATAGTGTCATCAAAAAGTAAAGTGATAATCATTTTCATGGAGTTTAGCACTTCCGCGCTTGCAATTGTTGGCCTGGAGTAAAGAGGAATGCATATTCCTTTGACCTATCTAGTCGTTGAAGATTTTCGGGACGACAACTTCCACCTAAACCCCAAATTGCTGGATATGTCTGTGGTGAAACTGCAAATTAATGGATGGTTAACGTTTTCTTCATCAATACTTAGGATAGGCGTCTCTTGGATTAACAGAAGAGGCGGGAGAAAGATGGAGTGTATGCGCAAGAGTTTAATGAATAGTAGGGGCAGAAGGAGTTGACTGATTATTACAGAACTGTTGGGCTAGGTATTAGGTGAATCAAAATTGGAAATTTTGTATGGAGTTGAATGTGGTGTCGTCCCTTTTGCCTTTACGAAGCTAGGTGTATTTTCTTCCTCCTATCATCAATAGATGAAATGGTTGGTATGTAATTGCTGGTGCTAGGCAAAGGTGATAAAATTGGATTTTGTGTGGGATTGATGTGATTCATCCCTTTTTGATTACGAAGTGCTAGGTAAAATTTCTTCCTGCTTATCATTCAAATAAGATGAAATGGGGAATGTATTCGACATCAAGGTCACTGTCCTACATTATTTCCAATTCAAGGTCATCATCTACATCTTCGTTCAAATCAAGACCACTTATATTACTGAGATGTTGAATTATTTCATCTTTTCTAAACGGCGTTGTTGACGTCCATTATTATTATTATTATTATTATTATTATTATTATTATTATTAATTATTATATTATTATAATTATTATTATTATTATTATCTATTATTATTATTATTATTATTATTATTATATTAATATTATTATATTTATTATTCTTATTATTATTCATTATTATATTGTTATATTATTATATATTATTTATAATTATTATATTATTTATTATTAAATAATTAAGTATTATTATTATTATACCTAGAGTGAAAAACATATAACACATTAATATATATATTACTATATATATATATTATATATATATATAATATATATATACTATATTATAGATATAATAAATAATATACGTATAGTATATACATACTATATATATATATATAATTATATTATATATATATATATATATATATATATACTATATCTATATATATATATATATATATATAAATATACGGTAAATATATATATTTTTGTGTGCGACAATTATTAAAAAATTATAATCATATATATATAACAAAATATAATCGTTAACACGGTTGGGGTGTAACACACCCCAACTCCACTATTACAACCAGAATAAAAAACTTACACTAGTGGCACTGTGACAAAACACCTTCCCTTCAGAAATGCTTAAGCTACACTGAGCGAGAGATTTCGTAAATGAGTCTTTATAAAAAAGGTACGATATTCGGAAATCACGCGGGGTGTGTTACACCCCCGACCGTGTTCTAGGGTTAATGTGTTTGTGCGTGCGTACATGTGTGAAATCAGCACTTTGCAATGTGGCCATTTGTATTAAAGGGTTGCAGGAAGTTCAAGAAGAAAAGGGTACATCTAAACATATTGTAAGTGATGAAACTACAACTATCTCGTTACTACCTTCTCAAGTCCATTCTTTCAGAAAGTTCAGAAAGATTAGGTATGAAAAGATTCTAGATGATTTGAAGCGCTAGTCTCGAAAAGCGGCGATTGGCCCAAGAAAAAGGTCAAGGTCCTTCCTAATCCTTGTACACATAACTTTCCATAACTTTTAAATAAAATTATCTTGTGCAATACTGAAAGAAGTTGAAAAATTTTTATGGTAACTTCGAGAGAGTATCAAAGACCCTTGTACAGAAGCTGAATATTGCTGTTACTATATATTTGCTCTACCTCCAAGCAAAGGGTAGCGTGGGACCTGCTTTTTCTAGGCTCTTCGCATTAATAAAATTATGCCCAAGAGTGAAAAATGAGGAGAACTCTGGCAGATGCTATTACTAATTTTTTAAAAACTAATGCATTCAATGAGTAAGATGATATTAGATGTTAAGTTCATGTAACTAAGTAAGGTAAGTATGTTTATATATATATACTATTATAAATATACTGATATGTTAGTAGCATATATACATACTATTCTAGTTAATTTACTGAAATCACTTCTTTATATATAATTATTATATTTATAAAAACGTATTATATAATATAATATAATTTACCAATATAAACGTAATATAATATAATAATTACACCTGTGTGCTGAACGATATATATATAGTATTTATATATAGTAGTAATTATATATACTATATATTTATTATATTATAATAATTACATATTATATATATTATATCTATAATTTGAATATATATTATATATTATACCTAATAATATATATATAAAATATATATATATCATATACCTAATATTATAAATATACTACGAGATAGACCTTTGTTTAAAACATAATGCCTTTTTACTCAAAAATTTTTTAAATTAATATATACTTATCAGGGAATACGAATTAATTTTCTAATAATTATATTATTTTAAAGTTTATTCAAATACAATTTTTATTTTTATTTGGATTTTTATAGTTTTCTTTATAAATTATATTTTTTAAATAAATATAATTAAAAAAAATATGTTATTATTATCCTAAATATAATAAGTAAAATTATGAGATATATATATTATAATATCATATATATATATATGTATTTATAATTATTTTATCTTATCTTCAAGAGTGGTAATTATATTTATGATAGTTATGGTAATTATATTTATGATAGTTGTAGGTTACCGACGACTTAGGTTACTCAATTATATATATATATAATATAATTTAATTACTATATATATATAATATATATTAATATATATTAATATATTATTATATTAATATCTATATATATTATAATAATAATATTATATATATATTATACTATTATAATTAATATATATATAAATATCATATATAATATATATAATATATATATTATTTTATATATATATATATGAATATATATATAATATATATATTATATTATAATATATAATATATATATATTATAATATATATATTAAATTATTAATAATATATCAATATATTATAATATAATATTATTATATATATATTAATATTATATATTAATCAATATATTTATATATGTAGATATATGTATGGTAATAAAAGAGCCCTCCACCCAGAATGCGTATAACATAGAATTACTCATATATCATAATCATCGGTGAGAAAATATTATTTTATGAGTAGAATAGTTTAAGGTGCATACATATAATATTCATGAATAAGGCACAACTTACCATGTTATGTCAATACAATATATGGTTATGATTCACATCTATTACTTATATATTGATATTTCATTAACGTACTCAATCTAAATAACACATATTATTTCAACATATTCCCTTTTCTTTATTCTTCATATTCCCTCTCACAGACACGGGATTCTTACCAATTAACCAAACAAGCACATTACCAAGACAAGGCACTACTCACTGCTCTCACACACTCGTCCTACATCACCAGGAGCTACACTATGTCCTCTTCTCTTCAGGCCGCTCTCATATTATAGGAGTAAGCTGGGGAACATATGTGTCATAGCCAGAACAGGTGCCACCTCAAGCCCTGATTGAGAGCACCGCAATAGTTCTTTTCTCGGATTCGGGCTCGGTGAGTTCGTCGGCCCTCTTGGGTCATAAAACCTAATACCCGCATCCTATTCTTCTCGAGCGCGCTCCATTCCCTCCTCCCTACTGCTACCATCTACTCACTTCGTCAGAGTGTCCCCACCTATTCGTAACATCTGCCTCGAGAGTGCGTCGCGAGAGGGATCTGTGTCAACCATCTTCGCTTAATCGCGAGACATACACCAACTTTCTCGAGAGAGATTCTTCACTTTGGTCGGTATCTCTCTTACTCTTATGTCCAATGTATCTCAGGGTTCAGGATGCGCTTCTCACACTCCGTTCGGCGCTTGCTGATTTCCTATCACAATTCTTCAGTTTCCTTCTCGTTCTCGTGGCGTATGTCCATGTTTCCGCTCCTGTTAAAACACTACGTGTGGGGCGATCTCATATTCATGCTCTGTTAAAAATAACAATCTTTCTAATCCTCTTACTTATTCCTGGAATCCAGTATTTATCATCCATGGGCGGGATTTAAGACCGGACTAAGTCTCATACACAATTCCCAATACACTGTCCCACTCTTTGCGCGTAACCTCTTCTCTGACTCATCCTCTCTTACATCCTGAGTATGTTTAATATCTCCCCTCCTTCGAATATTTATCGAGCACCGGTAATTAGGCGGTTTCCCATCTTCTATCCGTTCTCCTCATCTTCTCACGCATCTAGTCAATACATCGCACCCTGTTCCTCCATTTTCGCCGAGGATTACTGGCGGTTATTTTCTGAATTCTGCTGGATCTTTTGTCGTAGATTGTTTACTCACCTTACTTCTGAGCCTATAGAGCTACTTTCTTGTTCCCATCCAACTCTACTTCTAGGCACAATATAACTCCACTCTTGATTCTGCTATATCGGGAGTCGGGCCTGTTCCTCTACATCATCACGGGCTCCAAATGGCCTCGCACATGGAGGAAGCTTTCCGCCCGCAATATGCTTCTGCACCTATGCCTCTACCATCTCAATAACTCCCAGAGAAGACTACACACTAAGTTCTCTCTTAAATCATCCATTACTCTAAAACTGCTTTCTGGCATGGTAATGCCTATAGTTGGCTAGACGCATAAGTAATGATTCTTAGTGCAAAAACGTCGAATCCTTAGAATGACCATCAGTTCATTCTGGGTAAAAAGCGTGTTAAAACTTCTTTGGAAAACGTTCCATCGGAGCACGTGTGAGGCTTATGGAGTCTGTCACCTAAGCACTACTTGTAACCATTAAAGAAAGCGATTGAACTAAAGGTATTTCTAAGGATAATTAGTTAATGATGCATCATAATAGATCATCTCACATTCTGACGTACCAAAGGGCGGGTGTCAGTTTGAGTTAGGGAATCATGACACATGTCAAATACCAGCGCATGTTTAGCTACCCGGTTTATATCCCAGCAAAGAACAAGCTTTTATTATGAGAGGACTTGTATATGTGGCTACGCAACTGAACTCTCTTTCTAAGCTATAACAGCATTTTTACTTTTCGGGTAGAAGTTCGTCTCTAGTTATTATATTTAATTTTGCTCCTTATTCTGTCAAATTGCCTCTTGCTTTTAGGAAACTTCTTGACTCATGGTCCTTTTCATGCGTATGTGTGTGTCAGCGGTTGTGTTTTGTCCACTGTCTCAAGCATTCGTCTTACTGCGAGAAAAGTATATCTCTAGTATCGACCTGTAGAATTCAAATGTCTTCTCGAGTATAGGTGAATAGGATTACGAGGACGCTGTCTATATCTCGGTGCTCTGATTTACTATGATACTTCATCTCATACATGCCAATGAGGTACATTTACCTCACATCAGCTGTCAATCGACACACGTAACATAAATAGTCAACTCTCACTTAGTATCTTGGGAAACAGGACCGCGAATAATCGTATGGTTTCTGGGAATGGATTAAGTCCAATTGATGAGAAATTTTCTCTGAGAGGCAGGTTGTTGTAGAATTTTCGAAATAATCCAGCGGCGTGCGCTATAGCCATGCTTACATACACACGGTATCAATCTCCAATACGGCTGTGGAAAGTTTCAACTCTGTCATGAATAGTTCACCGGAGTTGCTATATGATACAGCCTTTTAATTAGCGATCCAACCGAGGTGATCAATATTGACGCGCGGTAATACGAAAGTCAAAACTGACGCACTCCAGTGAGCAACGTCAAACACTAGACGCAAATAACACGATTTAGATGTCAAAATTATGGAGCAAGCAAGAAGACAAAATGACACGCATATGTTCGTGAGAGAGCCAAAGTTGAGTTGCTCAAACGACTCCGCAAACACACTAAGAGAGAGAAGAGGAAAGAAAGCACAGTGAGCAGATCTTATGGTCCGTTCATTAGCATTTCTATTCGCTTCTGTCACATTCGATCTTCTGCTTGGCGTCTATCTTCTGACTCATTCGCATCGTCCCGTCATTTTGCACTTCTCGCTCTGGCGTAACATTAAGACTAATAATTAGCGCTCTTAATCTAGACCCAGCTCGTTGCGTCACTGTATAAAACTCAGTTAATAGCAGCACATACGATATAACGCCAGCACATATGCTGAGTTGTACTTCACCATGAATTGTGAAGCAGTGTGAACATCTAACGCCGCTGGATATTTTCGAGCAACTTAAACACCTCTTACAAACAACTAGTCATAGCTAGTCCACTTTTCAGGTGCATCTGTATTGTGTAGGCTACCTCCACGACAAGCATAGAATAAGTCAATCTCGTTTAGTACCCTAATCGAAATAAGGGTTAAATATTTTTATTATATATCAAAGTCTTGTGGTATAATACCTATATTCATAGATAAGAAGATAATGGAAAACAAGAACTAGATTTATAGAGTAGCAACATGGTATACCTCTGAGAAGACTAGTTCACTACTAGCTCTACTCCTATTTTTTCATCATCGAGCAAGCCTAATTTATTACCATATACACGCCCCAAATCATAACATCCACTAAATAGCCTGTCAATTTTACCTAAACGAAGGTCAATATATTAATATTAAACCGTCACCAACTACTTCCAAAAAGAAATCTTTAGCTCACCAAGGTATATCCATTGAGCTAACTATATCACAGTATCAAGCTTTAATGAAATACTGACCTTGTGTGAGAGACTTGAGTACTACTATACATATAGCCGGAATGTATACTTATATTTAATAACAAAACTATATAAGCTTCCGCCTAACCCATGTGCTACGTCAGCAATTGATAGATATGATGACAAAACTTACTTTTATGATTTATGGATAGTTGTTTGTAGGTATGTTTACGTGAGGATGGTTTATAATAGTTAATGTTTTCTTTCATATGATTATGAGCGTACTATGTATCAAAAACATTAATAATTTCGTATATTGATTGGAAACCGTTTAGAAGTTTAACACAGTTTTTATGCACAAAAAGAACACTATTTTATTAAGATTGTAACCACTATAATACCTAAACTTTTTTTATTCCTTCAATACTATTTCTAACACTAAACTTGTCCTGTAGCTAACAGTATTTTTTATATAGACTTGTATCATAGTTCCCTATATGATCTGAGGAGATAATTTGAAAGAGGTCATAAATGGCAAATGCGGACTCAGAATCTGCATGTAGGAGAGCGTGAGAGAGGAGTGACTTAATTCTCAGAGAGGTGAGGGATGTTGTATTTGCTGAGAGTTTGGAAGGAAGTCAGGGATGATAAGATTGAACATAACGAAAGACAGTAGATTAATTAACAGTAACGAGGTAAAATAGAGGAGAGGGAATATGAAAGATAGGTGATGAAGAGGATGAGGTTGTAGTGATGAGAAATACCTGCAATTTATCTCACGGAGGGTGTTTTAACACAGATTAGGAGGTAATAGTAGGAGAAGAGGTTAATACGCGAAAGAATGGTAAAAGTAATGATTAGTTTAATGATAGCTGAGTATACCCCATATGAAAGATATGAAAAATCGACCTGGAGATAAAGGTATAATGAAAAAGTGATATTTAACTAGCAATATTGAACTCCTCACACTAGCTGTATGAGACGGAGAAACATGGACCAATAACAACGAAAGACGATGGAGTAGTAGAAAAAAGCGGCGGGGATGAGATACTAAGACGTGATTGTGAAAAGTAATAAGAGAGACAGAATAAGAAAATGAAAGTTATTAGAGAAGTTATTGAGGTGTGAAGCAGAATGATCACTGAGAGAATAAGATTGGATGTGGAGAGATTGAGATGGTGGTGGACATCTGGAGAGGATGGAGCAGGGCAGGAGAGAATGCCGAAAAGAGTAATGGAATGGAACACCAGAGGGCATGACGATCCAGGGGTCAAGACGAAGAGAGATGGACTAAATCGGTGGAGGTACTCTCTGGAATAGATGTCAGCTTTACCAAAATATGAGACGCTGTGAGCAGAGATAGGAATGAGTGCAGGAGCAGGAATCGTCTTGGAAGAAGTATGCTTGCGTGAGCTGCTAGTGATGAAAGAATCCTCCTGGGAGAGGAAAGATAAATAGAATATTATATTATAATATAATAATATTTATATATATATATATTAATATAGTTATATATATATATGTATATATTGCATATATAATATTATATATATATATAATATAAATAATTATATATATATATATATATATATATATATATATATAATATATTCATATATATATATATATATATAATATATATATATTATATTATATATATTACTATATAGTATATAGTATAATATTATAATATATAATAAGTATATATATTATTATATAATTCAAATAATAATATATATTATATATTAATCTATAAAGTATATATATATTAAATGATAGTATTAAGTATATATTACATATATATATATATACTATGATATTTAATTAATATATATATATATATAAATATTTAAATATATATATATTATAATATATATTAATTTATATATCATTGTATTCAATGAATATTAAATAATGTTGTCTAGATATATTCAACGCGATTTAATATTAGTAAAAAAATATATTATAGGAGACAACATACATCTATAAAGTTGGAATAATCTTCACCATAACTATATCATCTTTTTTTTTTTCTATTAATAAAAAACATATACTCTTAACTTTGTCTATGTTATGAATAACTAATTCTTTTTATATAAAAAGTTAAATCTAATTTATATTAAAATTAAAACTTACTCCCTTTCCTTAAATTTATTTAAAATAAACTATTTCTAGAAGCAGGCCATGTAGGAATATAAGGAATAATATTATAAATAAAATATATATAATTATAAGGTATATAACTATAACTTTTATCTTTTTCTTATATTAATATATAAAAAGAAGTGTAACTATATTTCCTGGAGATATTATTTATGGTATAATTATATGGATGTATACGCACGGGGGTTTCCTTCCTGAGCCCCTCCCTGCTTACGGGGTAATGAAAACGTCCTGCCCTTATTGTATATGGTATCTTTAACTCCACGATTTTTCACGTGTATACCTTGAGTACTCCCCTACAATTAATATATTATAATATTATGATAGTATTAATTATATATATATTTAATTAATACTATAAATTAATAATTATATGATATAATATAAATATAATTATATTAATATATATATATATATATATATATATAATTAATAATATATTACTATACATAATTTAAATATTTTATGTTTAATTAATTATCATTAATAATATATTAATATATTATTAAATATTCTAAATATAAAGATAAAATATTTTAAATGAACTAACACTTCCTTAACTTATGTATTACATAAGTAAACTTACATCATATATACTATTCTAATTCTTCATTGAAATAGATATTAAGGTTTTTTAATAAATCCAAGATATAATAAGCATCTGCCAGGGTTCTCCTATTATCATTTATTTATTTACTTCTTGATTTTATATTTTATAATGCGAAGAGCAGAAAAAGCAGTCCACGCTTAAACCTATAGACGATTGAGAGATAGAGTACAGTAAACAGTATAAAATTTCAAGCTCTGCATTTGTGTACAAGGAGTAGGACACCAGTTTCGAAGATTTACATAAATACATTTTATCAAACCTTCATTTATCATGATGCTAAACATAAAGATAATTTTATTATATTTAAAGTTATGGAATATTTGTGTATACAATGAGATTTAGGAAATTAGGATACCATTGCCTCCTATTATTATCATATGAGCTAATATACGTAACGCTATTCGACTAAGCCGTCATTCCAATTATATCATATGTAAATACTCATATTAGTTATTTCCACTAGTAAGATCCTCCTCTACGAGAGACTTGTAATCTAAGAGAAGAGAATGAATTATGAGAAGGTAAAGATAAACGAAGAAGATAAGTAATGTTACAGTTTCCATCACTTTTAGAGACCCGAGATACATAGATCTATTTATATGTTCTATCTATCTGGAGATTGACGATCCTCCCTGCAACCCTTTAAAAGATAACACTTGTGTAACAATTCTATTGTTGAAAGTTGCAGAATGCTTAATCCTTTTCTTGTTGTTACTCCGAGTCCAGGAGTCGTGGGCCGTTAGATATACACAGTCAACTGTGTGAGATACAGCTCATACTCCAACAGTTGATATTTCATGTAAATAATCTGATATTAATTTTATTAGTATAAAGACTCACTCAAATTTACGAAATCTCACTTCGCATGTTAAGACTTAAAGCATGTAGATGAGTGAGATGTTAGTTTAGTCTACAGTTAGCCTATGAGTATTATAAGGATTTTATTAGGTTTTGAGCTTAATAATGTGAGTAGTGGGAGTGTGTTATAATAACTAACTCACCTCACATATACCTCAGTAGTTTAAATCGTATAAGTTATTATAATAAATATTTACTGTTATTATTCATATATAATATTAATATTAATTATAGATTATATATATTTATTTTATTATATTAATTTACAAGCAAACAAAAAACTAATTATATATTATACCGTTTAATATATATATATAATTAATTATATAGATCAATATATGTATATAATATATATATATATATATTAATATATATATAAATTATAATAATTATATATAATATTATATATATTAATATATAATTATATATTATAATATATATATATTATATATTATTATATAATTATATTAATATTATATATTATATTAAATATATTATATAAGTTAATATATATATATAGTATAGTATTATATCATATTATATTTATATCATATATTTATATTATAATATATTAATTAATATATATCATATTATATATTATTATATATATTATTATATATTAAAATATATAAATGGTGTATATATCATGTTTATTTCATCTCTAGGTTATTAAATAATTAAATTAATATATATATACAATTAATATATAATATAAATTATAATAAATTAATAAGAATAATAAATATAATTAAATATAAATAAAATAAATTATATATAAATAATAATAATTGAATATACATAATAATATATAATCAAATAATTAATAATAATAATAATGCTCACAAAAATAATTTAAATAAATCTAATAAAATAAAATCAAATCATATATAAGATGCGAGAGATCACAAAATTATCAACCAAAATAATTAACAATAGACTAAATGAATATAATAAAAATATAGATGAAAGCTTTCTAATCTTTCATAATAAATCAAAATAATAAGTGAGATACAAATATTCACATTATTAAGATAAATACATATTATAAGATGACGTCACAACGGGCAATCCACAGTTGGTCCATATGACGCACGTATGGAGACAAGAGTCTACAAGCACTGCACATACTAGTGGCTGAGCTGCGGAAACTAAGAGGGTGATAGAAATGTATGACCTATGGAAATGGAAAATGAATGGCTGTACGACAGTGAATTTCCTGATTGGGTCCGAAAACTGTGTCGCATACCACTTCACTAGGTGATGGATGCGGAGGGAAGAAATTTTCACCTACTTCTTTACGTATCTAAGAAGAGTGGACGAATTCCACTCAAGCTCCACACCAAATATCCAAATTCTTCACTTATCATCTGATCCTTATCGCAGTTACGACACTAATTATCAACAACCTAACCATTGTATCATAAATCTATGAAAGAAATTCATTTATAAAGTTGTAAAGGAAATACACACTTGTGCGTTCTGAAGATAATGGCTCATAAAGGGGACGTATGCACAAATACATATCACCATACAAATCCAATTAATTATTTAATACCCACTATACTTAAGGCACCAACAGAATCTAGTTAGTAATCAGATCTCGAACTCTTTCTGCCACTAGACTATATGTTCATTTTTTTTGTAACGACGAGAGCTCTCGACTTGTCATAGCTTTTACCTACCTACTATTGATTACTCCCCTGCCTTCTTCTCTGAACCGCAAGATACCGCACGAGTAACCTTAATTCATTTGATAATGAAAAAACATACATCACATATAGGTGACAGTCTTCTAATACACCAGTATACATATATCCTAGAATTATTGGGGTTTATTAGTGAAATATTGTCGTCCACATGAAAAAAATCTTCACAAACTATAAGAATTAGGTCATAAAGAGGAATATACATTATCACTCCTTATATACTCCAGGCCACCAAACATTGCAACGAGAGCGAAGTGCTTACATAACTCCTGAATAAAATGCTTTATCATTTAACTTATTTGTAAGACACTAAAAATCAAGACTGTTAATTAGTCAAACCAAATAATAATTCGTTATTGTTGACAGAATATATTATCTCACACAGATTAAAGAAAGCTAATTTTATTTGAACATATTATGTAAAAATTACTGAAAATAATATAAAAAGCATATCACTTGAGGGTTGACTATAACTATATTACGGTTAGTTCAGAAGAACAATACTTGAGATCAGAGAATAATGTTAGTGAGAACCTATAATTACTAGAGTTCCTATCACACTGTATTCTCGTGACCTATGAGATTGACGAAGAACGTTTCGACTTCCTGTCTAAACAACTCTCCTGCGATAAAAAATAGTAAATATTTATATGACTTCATAGTGCTTATCTATCACTCCTCACATGATAATGAACATTGTGAGTTATCATATGTTTCCTACAACACCAAAAAAAAGAACAGAAAATAAGTATGGACTCTTATAATACTTCCCATAATGCTAATCGAACAACCCTCATGTAATTATATAATCTGATTCAGAGCAGGTAGAGATAAGTAAGTAATATATAATATAATAATAACCATCCTAATAAGGTGGGGTCGTACACATATTTACGATCACTCACCAGTAATAGTTGATGTACTCTAGTTACATGTGGAAGAAAACCAGCAAAGAGGCCTCTGTGCGTTTTCTATGGTGTGATATATTGATGATAATCATTCCATAATGAGAAAATATGAGTTGCACAGGTGCACCAAAATGTACACCAGGACTGATCATGTTTATGCGCGAGTATAAGCATTACGCTTCATAGATAAAGTACCATGGGAGCAGTAAAATATGACTCGAAATTCAGTTGTATTTACATACATCACTCAAAAAATCATCATAATGACCTACTGATTTGTTAGACATATTCCTTACTGCTTATCAATCAGAGGAAGGAGTTATACTAACATGGCACCCAGGGATCATAATTAAATTAGGAATGCACTGACATAACACTGTCCAATAAAATATTGACTATGAAAACACGTTATCGGATGCCACAAGGTGTAGCAAAGGCGTGCCGTGCTCCACCACATTTACGCTACGTTTAAAGACGCCTAAATATCAGAGTAACTATATATATATATAATATATATATATAATATAAATCCATATATATATATATAATATATATATATATTATATATATATCTATATAATATATATTAAGTATATATGATAAACTATCGATGAGCATCAAACATATTATATTACGTGTTCGTTGATTTGAATAAAGCAAAAGATGTTTATTTTTATTTAATTAATATATATATAATAAATTGTTTATTATACAATATATAAATTAAAATGTAAAATATTTAATTAGACCTTAATTTAAGTTAAGAGAAGATGTAAAAACTTATCTTTAACATTCCTTCATTAAAAATAATACTTTATTTATAAGAGCTTGTAGTGTATGATATTTATATTATATAATGTTAATTGATATATTAATTAATAATATATATTAATAATATATTATATATAATATATATTATATGTAATAGATTATAATATTACATTAATTTATATATATATAATTATAATTAATATATATATATATATAAGTATATTATAATATAATATATATATAATATAATGAATTAATTAATATATATAATATAATAAGTGGATATATATTTCTAATTTAAGTAAATAATTAGTTAATTATTATTATTATTTTCATAAAAATACAATTATGGAGTTTTATTACCTTCAAACATATGGTCTATATTTGTATCCTGTTCATCAACTTACAGGTCGTATTGCTCCATAAAAGAGCATGAAAATATTACCTAAAAAGGATATATATATCCAAACACTCATATAGGTCAATACACAAATTATATATTTAATAATAAATATATATATATGATAGTACAAAAATATTAAGAGGTGAAAATATTTATTTTTCTAAAAATATCTTATTATATATTTTAAATACTTTCTATTTTTGTTTTAATAAAAATTTTGAATTGGTGTTTTGAGTATTATTACAAACTTTTAAAATTAGTTTTTTTAGAGAGTAAATTGAAATAATATATTATATGGATTTAATAGTTAAGAAATATATTAATTTTTAAATATGATATATAATATTAAGTATATATCAAAATATAATTTGAAAAAAATAATAATTTATAATATTTGAGTTTTGGAATGGAGGGTTGTAACATGACACCTGAACCGTGTTGTAGTGAAGCAAATAAAATTAAGGCAACCAGTATCTTAGGGAGTTAAACTTATACCATCATGTAGTAATTGGAAAGAATATCAATCACGCTAGTTATATAATATATCATATGTCATGAAGAATTCTCTTTACGTAAATCTAATAGGAGTCCTTTATTTACCTTCAGTTATCTTAATATAGATGGTATATAAGGTTGAAGGTTAGAATTTATTAGAAATTAAATTCACAAAATTGAACATAAGTTATGACTGGTTAAAAAATATTCGAAAGTTAGCATTGCATTTTGTGAATGTGAAGTCGTAAAGTCAATAAATCTGATCATGAGAAGTGATTGTAATCTATTCAAAAGAGTCACAATTTATTACACTTTGATCAAGTTTATTATAAATTATCCGACTCCAACTCTATCTGAAAAGATTACGAGACTCCACTCCGACATCCGAATCGAGTCTATCTTGAGAAAACACTACCGACTCCTAACCGAACTCCACTCCACTCCACTCTTCAAAAATTTACCGACTCCGAACGCCGACTCCGTACTATACCACCTCTTTCAAAATAACTACCGACTCACCCCTGAACTACCGCGATCTACCGACTTCACTCGCACATCATCTCGAACTCCGAACTCCGACTCTGACTTACGTCAACTCATGTATCTAAAACGTCTATTAGTTAAGGAATTTATTTATTGTATTAGTCAACAATATTACGTATACGGTATTGATTGCTTCACCGCTTTCCACAATTATTAGTTAGGCTTTTATAATAAGTCCTATCTAGTAGTTTTGTGAGTAATATTATATGGTTTTTTAGTCTATACCAATTAGTTATTAGGTTAATAATTAGTTAAGTCAAACTATATATCAGTTGAGTTAATTATATTCTAATTACATGAACCTTAATAGTTTAGGTATATATGGGTAGTCCAAACCTTATTATCTTTAAGGTTATATATTATTTTAGTTTTACACTAACCGATTGATGTTTTAGAGAGGTTATTAAAGAGATATAGTTAACCAACGTATTGAGTATGTTATTATGTTTAGTCTCTTATTTATAGTAATATTATGAGGCTATTATATGTAGTTACTAGACTGCTTAATATTAGAAATTGTTTATTTCTCTTAACCAAAAATAGTATAAAGGTTTTATTACTCTTGGTGTTTTCACCATTATTTAAGTAAACATGAATATGGGTTTTGTCAATTTAAATCATTAAACTATGGTAATTAATGTTGGCTTTTAACCATATCTTGTAAATTAATCTCATCATATTGATTTTTATTTTTCTAGCTAATTTATATGAAGGAATGAGAGAGCCTGAAACAATAGTTGATGATATTTTTATACGAAGATTCATGAATGGAATTTAACTTGAGGTATGACACCGAGTACCTACGCTTCTTGGAGTTTAGCTATAGAGCCACGTGAACCCTCATACATTCATATTATTTTAGATAATTAAAATGTATGTGATTCCCCAGTATTACATCCCCATATTAAATGACAACTTTGCCAAATATAGGATAGCTGGATTACTCTAAGCAAACACTGTTTATATATGTAGTAAATCAAGATAGAACAAGTAGGGAACGGTTGATGAAAGAAATGCCTACTTTATAATTCGAGATACAACGAGATCATAGTCACAAACCAGTTAGGCTTTCGGTTATTATAGCACTAATATACTCTATATACGATATATATCATCTTGATGTTACTGCTAAACTATTGTATTTTTGTGCTATTAATCACTTAGTTCTAGTTCAAGGAAAATGCCAAAGGTTACTAATAAAGAAAGGTTACAATAAGAGTTTAAAAATTGTGAATTAGTTTTAAAAGATCAGCTAGTCGTCTCGAAGTTTTATTGATATTTATGATAGTGCTCATAACACTATAGCTTCTCAATGGTTTATCTATGTAGTCCTAACTATTATTTAGTTTTTTTGTTTGTTCTAACCTACTAGTTTAGTTATTAGCCTAGGTTCTCAGAGCATTTGATTACAAGATTACTATTAGACCGCACATTCTAATTAAGATATAGCTCACTTGATGTTAGTCCTTACCAATCAGAGTATGTCGTTTATACATAGATGATAGTCTCACAAATTTACTTTTAGAGTAAAATGATTACTTCTACTCAGTACATGGACCCTTTATGTTAACTGAGCTTAAATTGTTAAATTCTTTAAAAAAATGCATTCTCAGGATTGCCTGTTTAAGGAGGGACACCATAATCTTAAGTAAATGCAACGCTAAATACTGAATCTTTATATCCTACACCTATAGCTTAGTTTATTTTGTAATCTATAAGTCCTACCGCTGTAAGGTAGCGGCATACGGTATTTGTTGCTGCAGTCATTATACTCCATTAATCCAAGGCATCATTATTATGAGATTAGCCCAAACAATCATTATGTTTAGGTTATACATACAATAGTTCTCCTATTTAGACTTTATTTAGTTGGAAGTGTATAGTTCTGTCATCTAAGTTCCACATCTCATCTGTTAGCTCTGTTGCGCGGTCTAATCCTACTTCAGTTCTAACATATCTTCCTATCATGAGGTAATTATTTTTTTTGTGTTTTAACTCATTTATATGAAAGCAACTAATCTACTGCTATATTACACAAACCCTGTTAGTCTCTTTCACTCAAACAACATATTCTTTTAACTCACGTTGATACATATTACTATTCTTAAGGAACATTCATATTTAATTTTTTTTCACCGAACAGAAACCACGTATCCTAAGCTATGGGATACCCTTCATCGTGTCAACGCTATTAGATTACCTCTTTCATATTCGGTAGTCCTAAATTTATTTAAGGATCTTAGAGGAGATGTTTTCCTGCACCCTTCTCCTGGAATTAAGAAGCGCACTATTAAAAACCTTATAATTTCTTTATGCTTTTCACAGCAATTAGTCGTAATATATTATTCTCCTGATCCGTCAATAGCATTATTATTTACCCTAACAGCTCTCCGTTAAGCGCGAAGATAATTTTTATAAACCTACTTAAACCGAATCCCACCATCGTGCATAAATACACATATTTCCTACAGGATAACTAGGACCTGAGAACTGGCCACCCTCACTCTCTGCAAAGAAATTCTAACCTATTTTTAGGCGATTAGATAAAACCTTCCTTTTAAAAACTTCAAGACAATTTTTAGCATAATCTATCACATTCTCCCCCCTACCTTACTTTCTTGAACAATTTTCTCTTTGAGTACAGTATGTGATGTGATTAATACTAATCCCGGACAGGACAAACCAAAAGTTTATATCCTATGTAACGTCAGTTAACTTACTTTATTTAACAACATTCAATAACCCTGCTAGGACACGTTACTATATTGCCTTGAAGAACATGCGTCACAGCACATAGACACCTTATTTCTTTCTTTAGGACCACTTTGAATTTGGTCCCCCCACCCTTTAAATAACATTATACAAGATCTTATCAGATTTATGAGAAAATCCCCGTATCAGTTCTAATTTGTAGTTCTTAGATTTATCACTGGGTCTCTCCCATTACTCCTATATATTAACGGGAAACTATATCTTGGTTACCTTTAGATCTCTCTTTTATATCTCAGTGAGTCTTTTAGTGGATTTGTTCGCCGGCCTTAGACCTACCCATCTCTACAAAACGAATTAATTTAATTTCTTTTTCTACAACATTCCGTAATTATCCATCCTCTTTAATACATATATTAATCCAACTAGCTTTCCGTAAGCGAAGAATATTTTTTTTTACCTAACCAGGAGCCAACCAAGTCGATAAAACCACATAATTTTCTATTTCTTCCATTTACAACTGTAAAATTAAAAATCGTAAAACCTTTTGATACCTAAAACTATACCTTAACCATACATCCTCAAATCTTCTTCACTTTCATAATAAAAAATTTTTAACAACACTCAGACTGTATGATAATTCAAACACCATACTTTTCACCCATGTGTAATAAGCAAATATGCTTGGTGCCCATATGTCAATAACATTTACATCTGAAGTCGAAACACCTGACTCCTCTACACGCCTCGCCGCAAATTACCATTACACAAAATATGAACCTAGAATTTTTATATAAGACAACCTCTTAACTCTGCACCCTTGACTTTCTAATAATCATACAGCATTATTACCCAACAACATACTAACTTATTTCTATCAAACATAGACCATCATGACACCCATTATATTAGAATTCATAGGGGTTGAAACCAAAGCTTAGAATAATTTTACCTGAATCGCTTTTGCATAAAACAATTCCATAATTCAAGTATAACAAAAAAAGGTTGACTCACAAATACGATCCACATCATAATCACCTATTTAAATACTTCCACACACGTGTATTTTTCAAAAAAAATTAAATCCAAACTATTTGTGATAATTTTTATTTTATGTATTTGTTTACTATATTTTAATTTAGTTTCTATAACATAGCAGCTGCACAAGAGAGACCAAGCATTGGATCCGACAAGCTGTATGCAGAGTTATTTTTTGTCATAAATTCGTTGTTATATATTTTAATATGTTTAATAGGTCACACTTTTTAGATTAACCTCATAATATTAGAATATTGACTTTCTTCTATTTGGTTAAGGATCTTACAAGTGGGATAATGTTAGGGGTTGTATTTTTTAAATATAGGCTATTGACGATTATATGTAAACTCCGAGCTAAGCGTCTTAATGTTCTATTAAATTTTTCACGGATGTATATTAATTTATAATTTAGTATATATATACCTTATTAATACCATATGTTATATATGGTTTAGGTGGAGTATTCATATTATATATATAGTATTTAGTATATATATATATTTATCATAACAATATTTAAGTGATTTTATTTTTTTATGTTAATAGTAGTACTCTAAAATACTTAATATATATTATATTTTAATAATGAATATCTATAAATTATATATGTTATTAATGAATAAATGTAGCGGATTTCGAGAATATTTTTTTTATGTCCATTCTTGTCTTGTTCAAAGTGGAGTGTAACATTTGATGCTAGCTCTGAGTCCTTTATGGTCGTATTTGGATTCAACGCTAATATGGCATTTGGTCAGAAGTGATTGTACTAATGGATTACTTTAATTAAACTTTATAAAACTGTGAATTGTGATATCTAAAATAATGACGACTGAGTCCGTACCTGTTCTGAACCCAACAGAGCTGTTTTTGCTTATTATAAAGATGGTGAATTTCACACTGGTAAAAAATGGGGTCTGCGGTCTTAAAACAATCACAGTTTAATGCTCAAAGTAGAAGGGGATTACGTATTATTTCTCGAGGGATGTCACATTGCCCTGAGACAAGACCAAGAGATTGGGCTACTCATCATTAATATTTTGCAACAACTTGTCTAACCCAATTCTGATGATTAATGTAAGTATTGAATTTGGTAGAAAAATCAACCGAACCTAATTGCCATTTGCTCGAGACCTTATTGATTTGGACGTCGAGCCTGATACGCACTTTTAAAAGACTCGTTATTATTCTACCCTCACCAAGGATAGCAAGGGATTTTCAAGGGAATTTAAATAAAAATCAAATATAGTTATCCTTCTCTTTTCACATCTGCAAATTCGGAATGTTAGTGGGGCTTCATCCCGGCACAAATGGACCTGTATTTCCAGTTTCCAAAGCGGTTCAATGACTTTTGGAATATTGGGAATATTCAAATATCCCTGGTTTTAGAAGAGGAAACGGATGGAATGAGAACACCTCTAATAGCATCTATAACACACTTATCTTTAGCCTTCCCTTTGTTAGCAATTTCATGGGAGGAGAATCCTTTTCCAATCACATTCATTACAGAAGAAAGCTCTCATGATATAGATAAAAGAGAATATATAGGTAATTCTCGGCAAAGAGATAAGCTGAGATCTCTTTTTAAGGATCTAGTCTGCAGGCTGCGAGAGAATTTAGTTGCTAACTATGTCTCACCTAAGAATTTCAAGATACAATGAACGAAACGAAACGACATAGACCGATTTTATCAAAATATATATATCAACCATGGCACTCTGCACTCGGATAGGTGCTTTGAGCGTGTGTCAAAAATGACGCGAGTGTTCTGATCGCGTCTGAACTATTGGTTTCAAGAATGTCAGTTACAGAGGGATTGGTAGACTTATTTATAGACTCCTCAAAGACAGCCTCTGAATATCTCAGTATCCCCTTCTAAATAATGGTAAGTGCAAAGTCTATCATTATCTAGAAGTAATATTCTAGTGGAGATCATAATGAAAGAAACATATGACAGTAAGTAGTATCTTGAAAACTTACAAGCATTAGAGTTATTAAATGAAGTTTGGTTATAGAAAGGGTTGTGAATGATTTGAAAATTGAGTGTATTTCTAAATGGTATTTTATAGGGTGAATTCATCAATACTTCTGTTTCTTTAAGCCTATGAGACATGTAGAGCAACAGACAATGCACATATACAGAAAGAGTGATGCCGAGGGAAAAGAAGTAACTATGTCCGATGAAAAGGATCTCCTTATGAAAATGTTTGAGCCTTTCATTTGTTGACTCTAAGGAAATTGAATATTAACTTACTTGTCCCTTATTTCCGAGATATAAAAATTATGCTTAATGCAAAAACTAACCTGTAGACAGGGAATGGATAAAAATGGAGAAGTTTAGGGCTGGTGAAACATTGATCAGGACTCAGTTCCCTGCTTTAAGTTAGGCAAAATTGAAAGAAGCGAAAGATATTATTCGGAGTGGCTCCTACATATCAGTAAAAACTCTTGAGGATGAACAAACTTTTTGAGAAACCGTAGTTAAACTGTCTTGGAACTAATCCCTAGCTTGAGAAAGGCATTTTATGATAAATCAGTATTGTATCTGTTGGGTATATATTCTATAAGGCACAACAAGAAAGCTTTTGAAATCATATAGACACGAGCTTTAGATTAAGTAAAATCTATGGACAGCTAGGTCTTAGAGAGATTTTAGATTTGTCAAGGTGTCCTAAATATATTTCCACGTTCCTGCAATCCCATTTCGGATTTCTTTTCCTCCCCTAAACTAGGACCTATGCGATTAGTTAGTTGTACAGGGGGGACGAGGTAACATAAAAATTCGTTCAATTCAAGAACAGTTCATTGACATGGAAACAGCCGATATCAACGCAAGAGTCAAACTTCAACATTGATGGTGACTACATATTGGTTTTTGCAACTTGAGAAAATTGATAAAATCGCAGAGCATATTAGAGAAATGGAATTGAAAAATTTTTTAGCAAGAAAATATGTGTAGTAAAAATCTACCATTTCTATTGTAAATTCCATGTATTTTTGATTTAAGTTGGATTTCATTTTATATTTTTTTTTCGGATCATTAGTTTTTATTTATACAACGCCATGCAGACTAATTTTTTTATTTTTTCACTTTTTAACTTTAAAAACTAGGTTTGTTTGTTATTATTATATATTAGGGTTATATTATTATATCTCATATTCGAAAACATTCTTATTATAATTAAAAAGTTTGAAAAAATGAAAAATGTATTTAATTGAGCAAGAATATTAATTGCGGAATTGAAGTTTGAGAAGATTAACATCCATTTAACAACAAAACTGAAATATATTTAGCAGTTGAAAATTTTACAACTTTTGAGTTGAAACTAATTTAGGTGCTAAAATTTCTAATTCCACTTGGAATATATTTGAACTTCGAGAAGACAACATAGTCACACCCCATTCAATTGTTTAGGATATTACTCTTTTACTTGATAACGGATGTTCGCAATTGTCATGATTGTCTTGTAGGTGAATTTTTTAGTTGTTTCCTGCTCCGTCAGACTAACTAACGCTCTAGTATTAATAGGGAAAAGAATATCTTACAATGGGGAATTGGCAGGAAGGGAATCGTGTTTATGACATTGTTGACAATTGCAATGCTTCTGAAGCTGTCTCACAGCATGATTTTCTTTCTAACCTCATTCATAATTTTATTCTAGCTTTCATGGTTTGTACTTCGAAATCCCGATACAACATGATTTTTAGATACATGCCCTTCACAAGCAGATAGTTTATGTTTCGTCATAGAACAGTGGTTTATAATTTCTTATCTCAAGAGGAGTTGATCATCGCTTCAAGACGTTAAATTCTCTGAGATCTCTGTTGGGCTACAAGCGGTAATATTCTCTTCCTTTCAAATTTTGCTAGACTTATATTTTCAGGGAACTGTTGTTATCTGAGGACATTTCAAATGCCTTTCTCCAATTTTTATCCATTCCACTCTCCACAAGTCTTTATTCATTAAGCAATATTTTATATGGCCCAGGGGGTAAAGTTAATACGGCTTTCCTTGAGTAACATGACATAAAGTAGTCATACTTAAATTTTTATCAAGTCACTGAGAATCATAGTTTAGACTGGTCTTTATTGTCACACTGTTTTTCTGTAAAGTTAGTGCTTTGTCTGTTGCTCCTCACTGTCTACACTATATGATAAGAGGAAACAGAAGTTAATTTGATTGAAATTTCACTCCTAAAAAAAAATGTAGAATACATCTCAATTTTCATAATCTTCACAGAGTTTCCACACCAACAATCATTTATATCCTAAAGGGTATGCCAGTTTAACTTTAACCCTAACACTATGTCATACTTATTTCTTTCATTATCTACTGAGATATACTTCTTGAATTAATAGAAGACTGGGGGGCATTACATTTCTGAAGGTTGAATAACATGGGTTGTCAGTATTGTACTGTATGAAGGAGTCTATTAAAAAAGTCTCCATTCCTCTGTGACATTTCTTGACACCATAGTTTCAGCGCATCAAAAGATAAATTTTTGCACCATGCAATACCGATCCGTTGCATGGTGAAAATATTTTGAAAATCGGTCATGTCTTCTATTACTCATTTTACATGAATATATACTAGTGTTAAGGGTGTTGCCAACAATTTACCGCAGGCTGCCAGGACTAGATTTCCTTAAGTCTAATAAATCTGATACTTATTAACTTTAATCTTTCTTCTCATTAACTCTAATATGGCTTTCTTTGTTGATATTTGAAGAGCTGGTGGGTATATTCTCCTATAGAAAATGGAATTGAAGGAGGGTTCAATAATCGCACACTCTGATGGACCACTGCTATTAATTTTCTATTCACAACGTTCTCTTACAAGGGATGTATATTTGATATTTTTCCAAGTCCCATTGGCAAACGGTTAGGTCACTGGAAATGATTTCAGGTCCATGCTATAGTGCCGAGAGGCCCGAAATTTGCGCTAAGATGGAAAGAGAAGGATAACTATATTTTGAATGTTTATTTTATTTGAAAATCCTTGTACTTTTGTGAGACAAAATAATATTGCAGTCTTATAATGCATGTAGTATAAGCTTTCTGTGGAGCCCATGATTTATCTTGATCAAAGTGGCATAAGTTCGTGATTTTTTCTCCATTCATCACTACTTAATCAGTTGGGTTAGCAAGTTGTTCAAAATATTGTCGGCGCCCAATCTTTGTCTTGTCCTCTTATGATGAACGCGATATTTCGATTACTTAATACTTTGTTAACTGTGATTGTTAAAAGACCGCAGACCATTTTTTACAATGAATTCACACTTATAATAAGCAAATAATCTTGTCTATTCTGTTAATTCTTAAGAACTATTATTTTCATTGGTATTCCATTCCTATTATGAATATCACAATTCACATTTATAATGTTTATATTATAAAGTAACCTATTGATAATATTCATCATTACTTTTTACTGCCTGCCAATTAAGCGAGTGACGTCTCTAAATACGAAATTGACTCAGAGCATGCAAATGTTATACCTCCCTGAACTAGACAACGATTCGCATACAAAAAATATTCTCAATTCCCTTACATATATATATTATATCAGGCATTATTATAGTTTATTACGAACTAATACAAATATACTATATAGGACTTTCCTTGCAATCAAGAATGCTTTTAATGCTCCAATAATAGAATATATATTATAAAAAAATTATATTAAATTATAGTAGGAGTTATCATATTCGGTATTTTCCTGAATCATATTATTATAATTATAGAGGAGGTGATTAATTATGTTGTTATACTCTTATTATAATACCTATATATATACGTTAAATTGATATTAGAGGTATACGCTTTAAGACATGTAATTTAATAAATCGTGAATGCCTCCTAATATAAATATACTTAACTTGTAATGTAATTCCTATACCGATAATATTTCTCAAAATTTAATACCAAAGGATTACAAATTTAAAACTATTAAGATATTTATCAAGAAAATATGTTCAATATGACAAATATTATTAGCCAGCAGCTTTCCGCACCCAACTCTGGTCCTACTTTTAAGCTCGTGATGTTATTACATGGAACTCATAAATGTTATAGTATTATAAAAAATTATATTAATCAAAGCAAATAAAGATTATCAACAAAAGAAAAGAAATGTTAAAAATTTTGCGTATAATTTTATTTGCTTAGTTTTATTTAAAATGATAAAGATTCATATCTGGATCTATTTGAGTCATTTTTTTTGTATATTGTAATTATGGATATTGAGGTTATATGCAAAAGGAATTCGGAGGTAGAATATTATTCGTAAGGGTTTAATGAGTTTTTTCAACTGGTCTAATTAATGGGTGTACACGATCGTTGGCTAATGTTGATAGTACATGGTTCGTAGGTTTAGATCTATGTGATATATTATGAGTAAGTGGCAGATGTTAGGGTATGTCTCTGTAATCTAGGTCCATATTATGTGTTGGTAATTGGGCGTGTGAGAGTCCCTCGTGTCTTACCCCAATGTATATTGATTATTGCCAATGGTGCCCACAAGGCATTTGTATACACAATGGGAAAACGTATGGTGTTGGCTCTATAAGTTTTGAAGGTTTAAGAATTTTTTTTGAAAGGAAGAAGATTTGAAGATGAGGTAAAGTCACAATTTGTTTTAGTAGACCATTTCTTGCATGAAACTGTGATGATTGCGAGGGTAAAGGGAGGTAGAAAATAGGTGGTTGGGTTTATCACGTGTGGTTGATTGTTGGTATAAAATAATTAATTCTTCGCCTTCTGGCTTAGACGTTGTACCAATGAAATTGTTTTAGTGATATCATACATCAATAAAAAATGTTGAAGAAATTGTAAAGTATAATTTTCTAACGTATTTTTGTAAGGAGGGATGGCTGGGAACAAAAACTCCCTGAATATTGTACTTAATGAATATAAAGGGACGGATTAAGGTTTTATCCGAGTTTGTTATAGTATTTAGAGATATGGTTGGGAAGAAACGCCATGTGTACTCCTAGAATAACAATTCAGAAGAGTAGGTTTTCTTTTATAAACTGATAGTATGCTGAATGTTATTAGGGTTGGGTGGGATCCATAAAGTTTAAAAGTGTCAAACAAGAGGTAAGGCTATGCCTTTATAGTAGACGATGGTTCTTTACGGGGATGAATGATTTATTGGTTGGTTAGTCCTACTAGGGTAGACATGTCTTAGTGTATAAATGTAAGGATACAACAACTGTGGGATAGTGGGGTTTAACAGGTGTTTGAGCTGCGTACAAAAGTTATATGTCATCAAGACCAACCCTTCATACCTAAAGAGAAGTTGTTAGATAGAGGAGGGGGAGTAGATAATGTGATTAGATTCTAAAAGTTCATATCGTAGATCTCTTGAAAGATGAGGTAAGGATAAGTATTTAGTGTGTAGTATATATTTGGTTCTTGCAGAAGTTAGAGTGGTGTAGAATGCCGAAGGAGGTTAAGGAGCATAGGTAGTGAATGTAAATATGATGTTGATTTATTCATCATGGTTTGGTTGGTTCGTAGTATAACCTAAAAATTATTCTTCACGAGATTATCGGTAATGGTTCTTATAACTAGGTCCTAACTAGTAGTTAAAGAGTTAATTAATGTAGTCCTAACCTATAAGCTAGGATTATTTATGATAGTTCTTTAGTTCTTTTGTAGGTATGATTCAGTTCAGTAGTCGAGTTTGTAGTTGTATAATAATGTATTGAGGTATGTTATGAGGATTACCATTTAAACGGAGCAATGTTGAAGAAATAAATTAAATTCGTTTTGTAGGAAGGGGAAAAATCCGCTAATAGGGTCTTCTAAAGATATAAAAGAGGATAATTGAGTACGCGAGACCGATCAGCCAATACATTAGACGTATTGTGGTTTGTTTATGTAAATAAAGGTATGATGTGTTTAAAGGCTAAAAATAGTTACCTAAGCTTCTAAGAGTATAAAGGAGAGTAGTTGTTTTGAATGATAAGGGACATGGAGTTGTGTGTAGAAGAATAGTGTTTGTTGGGTCATTATATAAAACATTCCTATGAGGGAGAGGGTAAGAGGAACAGGCACAGAAGTGAATAGTGAGACAACATCAAAGCTAAAGAGATTGTGAGTGTTGTTGTTGATGTTTTAAGTTTTAGAGATGAAATCTTCGGTGTTGGTAATGTGTGAAAAAGAGATGTGTCTTATAAGAGGTTTTAAAGAATTAGCGAGCCATTTGGATAATTTATAAGTAGTTGAGTCTATGTTAGAAATGATCGGTCTAAGAGGTATGTTTTACGAACGGGAGGAGTATGTAAGCACAAATAAAGCGAGAGCGTTTTTAAAACAATGAATTAGTTTGCAAACAGAGGCTAAACATTTTCTTTAAAGTGTATGAAACATTTCGAAAAGTTTTGTAATTTTTTCATTTTCGTTCCATTTTCATCCCTAATTCAGTTTGTGGCTGAATTGACAAAAGTGATAACGTTATTTATTTGTAATGCATTGCTTAATTTTAATATTGTAGTTCACTTAATTGTCGCTTGTAAAATTTGAACACTGCATGCATAAATTTAAGAGGATTTAAAATATTTGAATTAGTGGGTTTTTAGTTTGAAACATAAATTATATTGAAAGAAAATTGATAATATTTTGCTAAAATTTCATTTTCTATGAAAAGACCTATTTTTTTTTTCTTACATTTAAAAAATATTATATTTATTATATTTATATTTATATTTAAAAATTTAAAAAAATAATATACTTTTGTATAGACGTGAAACGGAGTATACGGTACATTATATATTTCTTATTTAAAGAGAAAATACTATAATAAATATATATATAGTCCTAATCCTATATTTATTATAATTAGGGTTATATGATATTATAGGTATTAATAATATATGGTGTTTGAGTTTATTATATGTATATATACTACCTATATATAACCTTTATTATTGGTTTAATGTATTATTTATTAAGTTATTAATTATTGATAACTATACTACCTTATATTATGATTAATAGATTATTTTAGAGTAATTAATTTATAAATCATTTATATCTATTATATATGTATACTACATAACTACTTATATATATACTATATATAAAGTTATTATATAGTTATTACTATTTAATTTTTATACTCGTGTTATTATAGTCCTAATTCAATTTAATGTTACATATATATTATGTGATGTTATTAATATTATATATACCTTATAATATATATAAACCTATATAGTATATAGAGTATATAGTTAATAGATTATTTATAATAGTATATATATATATACTTTTAATATATAAATAATCCTCTATTTAATATATATATAATAATATGTATTATAATATAGTATGATTTTATATTATTGACTAAATTAGTGCTATTATATATCTATATAATATATCATACTATATATATATATATATTCTATAGTTATATATTTATAAAAACATATATTTATAATTGATATGATATTATACATACATATAAATACCACAACCAGAAAAAAAATAAGAAGTATTTATTTAGTGTTAATGAGAAGGAATTTAAAGATTTTGAATTTAAAAATTAGAACTAGGAGTACTTAAAAATTATTTAATTAAACAATATAATAACCTGTTTAATTTACTTAACTTTGGTTACATCAAAAAGAATCAACATTAAAATTAAAGGACTTAAGTAGTTCAATCCATATATATATTACTAGTATATGATGTATTTAGTATTATTATATGTTATTATATATATACTTAATATATCATATATATTAATAGTTTATATTGATAGTATTATAACGGGGTTCTACCTTACTACTACCTTCATGTTCTCCTGTTATTTATATGTTAGTTACTCAGTAAACATATTAGGCATTAATATATATATATAGGGTTATTATATAATATTATATTTTAATGATTAATTATTCAAAATTTATTGAGCGGTCAGTCAGATTTTGGGATTTACTTCATAATTTAAGAAATAATAAAGTATATTATTTAAATCCACTAAGTAACACTAATGGCTTAAAATCTTAGTAGATTATAGAGTATATTATAGTTTCCGTATTGTTTCATAAACCTTAATATTTAAGTTTGATTAGTTATTTATATAATTAAGAGACTATTCTATATATATATATATATATGACTAACTACTTACGTATAGATTGTAAAGTATATATTAGTGTATATTCTTAAAGTGTATTGATTATATATATATACAATGAACCTATAATTTTTTTAGAGTATTATTTATTTATATAGTATCCTATAAATATACCTAATTAGTTTAGGATATTTGTTTAAGTTAATATCCCCAATACAATTTAAGTTATAATTTATTTTAAGTTTTTTTATATATATATACTATATACATAATATATTTAGTCCTCAAACCTAATAAACCTAGTATTAGGATTATAATCTACGGTTTATTAGTACCTTAACTATTAATGATATAGCTTTATATATATTACTTCGGTAATTTATAATATTTCCTTAACATATCTTATATTATATATATCATGTTTTTCAATAACTAGAGGGTTATCTTTTGAACGGAATGGTTATATAGAAATAGTTGAGAATAAAAAAAAATAAATTCATTAACATTTAGTATATGAATTATTTATGTTACATAATTTACTGTTATATCATCTAGATATTAACAAATTTCTGGAAATAAAAATGAATTATTTATTCTTCATTAAATAAATTCCGTTAGAATAGGCTGACGTCAGCCCAGTTAAAATCATAGTAATGTTTTCAATTCCCATAAAGTAGCCCGGTGAGATATTGAGCGCACTAATTATCAAGGCACAAATGCCGCCCCGTATCTATGACATACAGAGATACTATAAGAGACCACTTTTGGTACTAAAGAGTTTCTAGAAATGAATTATGCTTATATGTCGTTATATACAGACAGATAAGGCTTCGTATTTGATCGTTCCTATGTATTTCCTGGCATCAATGATCACCTATTTGGGTGTCATCATTTGTTTGATTAAGGGGTTCGATATATTATAGTTATTATAGTAATGGTTCATCATTATACTACTTATTGGGGCATTTAAGTAGTATATTGTTGTTCGTTAATATATATATATAATATATATATATACCTAATATATATATATTATAGTATATAATATCTATATAACGCTACTAATAGGATTTGATAGAGTATATATTTATATATGCTTTCCCAGTCACTTAATATATATAACCTACTATTATTATATGTTTGTTAAAGATTTATATCAATTATATATTATTTATATATTATCTCTAAATAAATTATATATACTACTAGTTTATTAATAGGAGGTTAATTATATATTTTAAGTTATATAATTATATATACCAACATAATTAGTTAATATATAATTATATATACGACTGACCTATCGTTAGGTTATTATTTTAGTCCTAACTAATTAGTTAGTTATATATATAGTATATATAGTAGTATACACTAGTAAATTGTAACTTAATATATCTATTATTAATAGGGAACTGATTCTGGGCTACGCGCTTATAGTGAAAACTACTTAATATACCATATAACTTCACCATAATAATATGATGATTATATATTAATTTAAAGTAGTATATTATATATATACCATAACACTACTATTTTTTTAATTTAATTAGTACATAATTATATATACTTTTAATATTAATTTAATTATTAATATGCGGACAAAGTTACTTAGCCCACACAGGAAATCGAGGATCAGATCAAAATAAATTTTTTCAACTGGTAGCATTATGATACATAATTATAAGGATTTTATATGATGTTCTAGGGTCGAACTGTAACTTTTTTCTATTGTTTTGATTTTTTTACTTGTTCTTATTCAGAGAGAGATCACATTACATTATAAAAGGGAGGTATTTATAATTATAAATATGGTATTTATATATATAGATATAGCTTATTACTAATCATAATACTAAGCCGGATTTAAGTTATAATTTAGGTGATTAATATTAACATACCATATAATAGAATACAACTCTATATATTGTTTAATTGAGTAGTAAATAATATATTATATTATATATATAACTCATTATATTATATATTACCAAAAGCTTAATAGGAGGGGTGTATAAATACTCATTTATAAATATAAAAATATATCATATATATACTAGTTATTTTTTGCATTATATTATTAAGCTATATATATATATATATTCAAATATTTATATTGTTATAATATCTCTATATTTTTTACTTTTTTAGAGGGTTTAAATACTGCAACACAACTTCTATAATGAGATACAAATTTATATATATAGTGTTTAATTGTGAGCACTTTATTTAATTAAAAGGTAATGGTTATTTAAAACAAATTAAACCTATACCATCTATCATCAATATAAGTAACTGTTTATAATATTAAATTTGTTAGTTACACCACCTATACACACTCTATTATTTATAAAATTAATATTGAATTCATCATGAATTTTATAAATACCTTTACGTATATATATATAAATCGAAGTGGGTCTCGAGTCACGTTTTCCATACTCCGTACGGGAGGGGCGGAGGAAAACCCGCGACCACCCAAATACCTAACTATTATATAATATTTACGTAATAATATAACCTATTTATTAACATAACATTAATAATATATAGTTATAATATATTTTAAAATATTTATTAATAAATATTATATATTATACCTATATTATATAATCTATATTTATTTAATATATAATGATTATTAGTAGTATTTATTAAACGCACATATTTATGTATACTACATCTACAACATATACTATTATATTCTATATATACGAGTTATTATATATATTAGTATATTATTATAATATTATTATGTATATATTTAATATAGTATTTAATATATAACTATTCATTATTTATATATATATACATATTATATATATTATATTAATATTAATATAATTAAAATATTTATATATATTAGTTATCTATCTATAATAACCTAAATTGCTATTATATAATATTATATATTTATTTATTTAGTAAAAACGTATACTTAAACCATTTAAGAGTATATTAATTTAGGTATATATATATATACATATAACTACTAACATTAACATTTACACTTACATACATACACTTTATGATTTTATGGTTTATAATATGTCATATTAGTATATTACCTATATTTACTATATACTATATATTATATAATATAATTAAGGTTTTTATTATAAAAATATCTATATATATTATAAAACAACTAATATATATTTATTATAGGCTGCGAGCTCACGTGGCGATCATGGGTTGGAAATATCTAGATAGAAATTTTCTGGAGAAGTTCCCCTAATCGAAGTTATATATGAATTAATAGATGTATATAGTTATACCTAGCGCTATAGTATATTAAAGTATCCCTTAGGTATATATTATTAAATTGTTCATATTACTATGACTACTATTAATAAATTTTATACTCTTAATATTTTTTAGTTATATATATCATACCACTTATATCTATGATCTAAATGGAATAATTTAAAATAAAATAAATAATATCGAAAAGCTTTTTTTGAATCATAAAGAAATTATTTCGTCCTTGCAATTTGTCTTTCAGGGAAACCTGAATTTCATCTGTTGAAAAAAAGGCTTTTAGTGAGAGATCATTTTCCTTTAATCTTCAATCTTCAAAAGTAATACTTCATGCGAACTTTGAAATTTGTCTTTAAAATACAAATTCTTTCCAATTTATAGGGGAAGTTATTTATTTATGGCATTATTTATTAGTATTTATTACCTTTCATGTAAACACTACATATTTTAATGTATTTATATATTATATATATACACACTCACAACACACTCACCACTCCTTAATAACCTTAATATTTATATTATTAAGGTATATATTTAATTTAGTTAATATATATATGTATTACCTTAATAAATCTATATACACTCCCATACTACACACAATGTTATGATTTTATACAATACTACATAGGTTATCACCTATAACCTTAATTATATTCTATGCTTGTTATACGGATACTACAGGGTCACTGTAAACCGGCATGCAGTTCCACAGTGATGGTCACGTACGTCTGTGTCTGACCGAACAGTCAAAGTAGTGTTGACAGTTATTTTTTTGCGGGAGCAGACTGACCGGAGCGAAGTAGAACAAAGAGATTTATCTGCACTCAGGTTAATGTCAGTAAGTACGGTTGTGTGAAACTGTAACTTCAAGTTATATCACACATCTACATTTTCTTGGGTATGTAACAATGTGGGTTTACTCACAAGGATAGGGATAAAATGTCCTGGAGTTACATTACCGGTTCAAAATAGCCTGTTATGTTGAATCATCCGTTCTAGAGATGGCCGTCAACAAGTCAGGAAATCCAGAGAACCTATTCTAGAAAGTGAGGTCTTTGGAAGTATGGCTGTTCGTCGATATTTGACAGTGAGAGAAATTGCTGATGATATCTGTATCAGCAGAGATACAGCTCATGTAATCTTTTCGAATAGAATTAATTAAGATAGGTCTTTCCTGCGAAAGACTTGAAGACATACAACAGGAAATAGAGAAAGGAAAAGAGAGGAAAAAGCTTGACAGAATGAGAATTATAGTCTGCCCACATGTGTTCGTTATGAACGTTAAAAGTGTACATACGATATTGAGGGTTACGCGTTATTTTCTATCTCCAAAAACTGTCAGTGAGATATGATTCGAGTAAGGGAAGCTGCACCAACTGCTGGAGGTTATTTTATATAGAATTGTGGTAGGTAAGATCTGCAGCTGTATCATGAGAATTAGGGGTTAACCATTGCTGGTTGTGATCGTTGAAGTCATCCAGAACAATGCTTTATGAGAAAGATGAAGATGAGAGAATGTATTCTACAGTAATTTAGAGTATAACTTGTCGAAGAATTTATGATAGTCAGATGAGTTAGGACACATATACAGAACAAATGAATTTAGAAGTAGATTGACAGAATAGCTTTAGCCATAAGGTGGAAAATTCGGCAGGCTCCAAATCAGAAAAACGAGTTCAAGCATCATTGCACACATAGACAAAATAACCGCCTTGGCTGAAAATTGAGAATATAAACAGTAAGAGTCAACAGGGTTTGATGTCAGAGCTCTCAAACGCCAGTTTCGGATAAGAATAAGAGATGAGGTTTAGAGGAGGAGAGGTGATGTTTAGCAAAGCGGGAAGTAGATTTAAAACAGCGAAGGTTGAAAGAAGACCTTACACCAGAACAAAGTGGTAATTCCATTACGGTACCAATCCCTCCACCCGAGGCGGTCAACCCCACAGTGGTAATAGGGGAGGGAGGGATGGAGAAAGGGCTATTTTTGAAACAATCCCACTAAACTTCTTCGAGGCTAGTCGTGGTCTTGCCATTTTTTTTGTATTTTTTAGAAGGAACGTGTTGTCTGTAATTGTGTTTTATGGTGTGTGATGAAGGAAAGTCTACTCCAGTGTAAGAAGATGCGGATATGAACATAAGAGAGGCTAACCATTATGCACAGGAGTGCCTTTGAATGTGCCCTAACTCCCAAATATTCCCGATGATGGGTAATCTTGTCGCTTGGGGGGGCTTTTTCCCTCTCCATATAATGTATAATATATATATATATAATATATATAATATATATATACTATATTAAATTGTAAAATTAATATATATATATATATATATATATATATATAATATATATATATATATATATATATATATATATATATATATATATATATTATATATATATAATATATATATATATATGATAATATTTTATATATATAAATATATATTATATATATATATATAATATATTATATTTTAACTATATATATAATATATATAATATAATATATATATAATATATATATATATATATATATATATATAATTTAAAATTTTTGATGTAAAAAGGCATTAGTTTAAACAAAGTCTACCGGATTTTAGTTTTGGAATAAAGGGGTCTATTTAAAAGACTGCAATACCCAGGCACACAGGTCCCTTGAAATTATGTCGAAAAGGAAGTTATGAAACTAGAAGATATGAGAGAGTTTCAGACTTTTGTTACAGAATATATATGTGCTAGATTGAGCACAGCAGTTGCGTTTGGGATCAGAGAAGTATGCAATGATATTATAAGCTGTGGAAATATACAAATCGTACCAATTTTATTTACCCAAAGGAAAAGAAATGCAATTGTCAATTTGCCGCTACTGCGGAACAATCGGTAAATAATTACCATATATATATATATATATATATATATATATATATATATATATATAGATTGTGTTTATATCTGTATTTATATATATATAATTATATATTATTATAGTATTATATCATATATATGTGCTGTGTGTGTAGTGTGTTGTGTGTGTGTGTGTGTGTGTGGATGTTTGTGTTTGTGTGATCATTTATTTACATACTTAAATTATATCTAACAAGCACACTCCTCACTTTCCAAAGAAAAATATTGGAAATATAATGTCAAGATTGATCGAGTGTTGTATAGTTAACGTAAGAAAACATAAAATATAAGTGCATGGATAAGAAGAATACATTGCTAAAAAAGTTGGGTTGAAAGCCTCAAAAAATGAGACCTTTTTTTCAGATACTAAATAAGAATGTGATTTATTATTTCTGACATTGTGCTTTTAAATAAACATGATAAAAGAGTAAATTATATATATTGACTCTAGTCATTATAGTTATCACAAAATTCAGTTTTATGTGATAAAGATGAAATCGATTATCTGTTTAAAACGTTACTTCGCCCCTCTCATTCTCTATCTCTCCCTGTAAATACATATCCTTAATCACCAACTCTAATTTTTTTTCAATTTCTTAACAAACAATCTTTGTTTCGCGGTATCTCACACATTGATAAAAACCAATTTAAAGTTGATATGAGACAAGACAATCTTCAGACCAAGATATATATATAGTATATAATATATATATATATATATATTATATATAATAATATATATATATATATAATATATATATATATATTATATATATATATATATATAATATATCAGCATCCCGAAGAGTCAGGCTGAACTTAGAAAAACTTAAAAAGCTACACGAAAATAAAATAATTTTATTAATTAGAGACATTCTTCCGCAGAAATAAAAAAAATAAAAAAAATAACGCTTTTTAAAAAATTAAAATTGCTAAAAATGTTGAAAATATTACAGTTTTTTGACAATTCGAAGATGCCGCTCACTACGACTGAGGACGGAAAGTGCCAAATGTTGAATTTTTTTTTTTTTTAAACGGACAAATACCCACGGGTAAACAAGAATGATGGATAGAGTCGGGGTTTCTCGGCCTACCGGGGACGACGGGGGACTTCGTCCCCCCCTAATGTCCCTCCGTCGGCTCGAAACCCCTAAAAAGGATATAAAAAGAAAAAATTAATATTTCGTCTCCCTTTGCTAATAAAGCGGTATGTGGCAACTTTTTCTCTCGAGACAATGCATCTTTCAAGGTCATTCAGAGCGTGCACTGAAGATTTTTACTAATATTAATAAGGAGTTTATTAATAAATATTAGAATAAAATAATTTTTTTTTATTTCTGCGGTAAAAATGTCTCCTATTATAAAATGTACTTTATTTTCCTGTAGATGTGGTATAGTTTCTAGTTCACATGCCTGAACTTTTCGGGATGCTGGCCTATATAATATATATATATATATATATATATAGTATATATATATATATATATATATAAATAAAATAT
>JABUQX010118739.1:0-2500 GCA_015478945.1 Trachelipus rathkii | reverse complement strand
AAATATACCTCTATTCATAATTTGATTATCACCGTTTATTTCTTGAAAAGTTCAGATTATAAATCTTGGTTTCTCTAATCCGGCTGTAACATTTAATCTCCAATCGAATTGTTATTGTCCTTGATTTACTTCTATAGATTCACACTGTCTATTCAAAAAATTAATATTTAAAGTAACTTTATTTTCAATATCATTATACAGTTTTATTGAATATTCATCTGTAAGTGTTACATGTGGGATTCTCCATACTATTCTCGATAAAATAATTTTACCATCAGGAACTTTATAAGTACCATCATCGTTTTTATCTGACGATTTTAATATAGCATCATTAAATTCAACAGGAAACACAGAAGATGGAAGAAAATATAGAACAGATGTGGCAGGAAAGAAGGGAAGCACCGCGGCGAACTAGCCTGGAGTTACTACATCCACACAAAACTCATGTGCAGACACAGCACCCTTAGTTCTACGAGGCGACGTAAAGGTGGAGGTACGCGTGTAACTTCCCTCGAGCACCTGCCGCTGCGGTACCTATAGAAAAGAGATAAAGCACCAACATCGCGCCGCAAAGATAGAGGGTCAAGGGAACTGGAAAGTACAGAACAGTTTATAAGCCTTTTGACCTTTGACTCGACCCTATCCAAAAACCGGGTGAAACCAGAGCCCCCAAGATATAAGAGCAGTACTCCATACAAAGGCGGATGAGGCCCCCCTTGTTTGGCTGGAGCAACTGAGAAGAGCAAAAAAAGTCTCCAGTCTAAGCAGAACTCCCAGTTTCTTTGAGGCGCCCTAGCAACCACCGTTGTGATGTGAGGTTTCCAAGACATTTTTTGTTTATGTTAAGGCCAAGGATGTTTATATTTTCAACAGGAGAGACGAGAGAACCGTCGAAAGAGATAGGAAAGTTGGAAGGTGTCTTAGAGAGGGAGATTTGTAGAAGTTGGGTTTTTAAAAATTGAATTTCACAAGGTTGAGAGCGATTTTGGAGATTCTATCAAACCAGCGAGAATAGAATCGGAAAGATTAAGACGAGAGGCAATTCTAGAAGTAAAAGAAGGAGCAAAATTGAAATGAGTTGAAGAATGAAGGGTCGAGTCATCGGCATATGAGTGAATAGAGTTAGATGTGCAGGTGAGAAGATCATTAATGAAAAGTAGGAATAAAGTAGGAGATAAGACAACCCTGAGGAACACCACTATTGACAGAAAAGGAAGAAGATGTCGCCCCATCAACAACAGCCGATATTGAGCGATTTGAAAGAAAACTAGACATAAGTAAGCAAAGAGAAGGAGGGGAGCTTGGAGAGCAGATGCGTGCCATACCGGTCAAATGCTTTGGATATATCAAGCACCACCACGCAAGTCTCCCGTAGTTCCTAAGGGCGGAAACCACAAATCAGTAAGATAGGAAAGTATATCTCAATAGACCTCGAGCGCCGAAAGCCGTACTGGCGATCGGTAAAGAAGTGAATGAGATTTCAGACGATCTAAAAAGTGAGTTGAGAGAAAGTTTCAAAGATCTTAAATAGAATTCAAATAAGAGCTATAAGGCGATAGTTAGAAGTCAGGCGGCTTCCTTTTTTTCCGGAATAGGTTGGACATGAGAGAGCTCTTCCAACACTGAGGAAAGTGTTAGTATTGAGACATAGAGAATATAGTTGAACGAGGGGCGGGAATAGCACACGAAGGCACATTCCCTCAAAATTCGGGGAGGAATGCCATCCGGGCCACCCGCCTTTCTAACGTTCGTAGATTTCAGAACCCATGCACCCGATCAGATGTAATCACAGGCAAGGCATAGGACACCTGAGAGGAGAAGGAGGAGGATGAGGAATGCCAGAGATCGTCCGGGGTTGAGTTAGAGGAAATAGGAGGCCAGAAGAGATTGGCCTTTTCAGTTGGAGGATTAGCTTAACCAGAACCATCAGAGCGAATAAGAGGAGGAAAGACAGATTTACAGAAGTTGTTAGAGATGTTTTTGGCAAGAGGCCAGAAAGATTTGTCAGTAGGAGAACCAAGGAGGTTAGCGCACTTTCGTTCGATGAAAGTCCGCTTTGCTCGTCGAAAGTATCCCTGCAACGATTTCTAGCAGAATGAAAATTAGCAAGAGTGATAGGAGAACGAGAATTTTTTCACTCCCGATACACAGCTCTGTCTCTGCCTGAATGGCAGAGAACAAGCAGATCGAACCATGGATCATGAGGAGAGAAAGATTAGTCGAAGAAGGAATGAACCTGCTCATCCCATCAACGATTACAGCTCCCACCTTATCGGCAGAAGTCGAAGCGTCACCAGAGACAAAGCGGTCATTCCAATTCTAGTTAGAGTAGAGAAGCGACGCAAGGCCCCAATCGGCCCGTCAAGTGCCAGAAAAAACGAAACAGGTAGGGCTTCATCAAATATTTTCTTCAAGTGTTACATGTGGCATTCTCCATACTATTTTCGATAAAAATAATTTTAACATCTGGAACTTTATATACCTTGCTTCGTCTTTTACG
>JABUQX010118738.1:0-10681 GCA_015478945.1 Trachelipus rathkii | reverse complement strand
CAGTATGCTTCGTTCGAATCAAGATTTGGGTGTTTAACCGTTTTCGCATTATCGTGAAACGCTTTCAAAATTTTTCAATTGCGCCCTTCAATAATATATATATATATATATATATATATATATATATATATATATATAACAACCTATATATATATATATATATAACATAATATCTCTCTATATATATATATATATATATATATGCTATAATAATATATAATATATATATAGGGCACCCTCCACTCATCTCCATTCTCCATCATTCTTTTATTTCCTGCCACCCCCATCTCTAATTCTTTCAAAACCTCATCCATATACAAATAGAATAACGAATAACACATCCCTGCTCACTCCGCTATTAATACTAAACCAATCACTTTGACACCATTTATTCTTCACACGCTTCACTATCGTTATACTTGCCAGTTCCATTCATGACTACCACCAACACCGTATATCTAACACCTGCCATAGAGCATTCCTATTAATCCTATCATACGCCTGTTAAATCACAAGAACTAAATACAATTTATTCTTCTCCCCTCATTTTCTCCCATTCATTTGTTTCAATGTAAGGATTTGATCCACACATCCTCTACCCTCCTAAACGCACCTTGTTCTTCGCAACCAGTCCTTCAGTCACTCGACGCACTCTTTCGACCAAAATACCAGCATATATCTTCCTACAACACTCAATAAGCTAATTTCCCTATAATTTCTACAGTTCCCTTTATCTTACTTGCCCTTGCATAAGGGTACTATACTGCTCTCCTCCAATCCCTCGGAACTATACCCTCCTAAACGCTTTATTACACACTTCCATATCAATCAATCACCATCTCGCCACCGTTCTTGATCATTTCACCAGTAATTTCATCTATACCTGCAGATTTACCATTCAACTTTCTCACTCTACTTACACATTACTCCTCCTTGATATATATATATATATATATATGTACTATATATATAATAATATATATATACTATATATACAAATACTCACCTCTCTATCTTTCTTATAATTATAATATATATATATATATATATATATATATATATATATATATATATATATATATATATATATATCTATATATATATTCTTTATTTCTTACCACGTTTTTCTCCCCAGGACTGGGTAAGTTTTGTAACATGCATCGGAAGAAAGCGGTAGAAGAATATGACAAAGTCGAAAGAGAAGCCCAGCCTTACCGCCCCTCTGTACCATCATTAGTGGAACTCGTCGCAGTTAAAAAAATCCACCCTGGAGCTTCACGGGACGCGACGGACTCACTATGGTAGATTTTCAGTTTGGGGTTGTCCCTTGGCCAGGTGGGCCACAACCATACCTGACAAAGCCCCGCCATTTCTCTAGCCCTTGCACCTTTATTCTAGCCTCTGCCAAACTCACATTTCTCTCCTTCAGACATTCGTTTACTTACTCAATCCACTTTTTATTCTACCACTTTTAAATGCACCTTCTTCTTCATCAATCAGTCCTTTAGTCACTCGACGCACTCTTTTGACCAAAATACCAGCATTTTATCTTCCCTACAACACTCAATAAACTAATTCCCCTATAGATTTCCTACAGTTACCCATATCTCCCCCTTGCCTTATATAAGGGTACTATTCTCTCCTCCAATCCCTCGGACTATACCCTCAACGCTTTATTACACAACTTCCAAATCCAGTGTATATATATATATATATATATATATATATATATATATATATATATATATATATATATATATATATATATATATATATATATATATTTATATATATATATATATTTTCTATTTTCTTCTGTATAAATATATAACTTATATATATATATATATATATATAACCAACTTATATTAATAATAATATATATATATATATATATATATAATTACTGAAATTTTATGGGAAAGCAATAAGTTTAATATTTTAGTAGGCTCTGTTATTTATTGTTAAAGTAATTTTGAAAGATAGTATTTGTTAATTGAAAGTATATTCAGCAAGGAAATATCTAAAAGAAACTATGATTCAAGTTTTAAATGTGTTGTCACATTGATAAAATAATGTAAGTAGAAAATTTAATATTAACTGGAGATGCATGGGTTTTTATAAGAAAATTTTCATTTATTTAATAATCATTTATTGGTCTGTAGTTATTGGTAGTTTGCATGATTATATTTAAGAACCTTGTTTTATGTGACATAATTTTTGTCCCATGATGAGAATTATTGGTTGCCGTGTATAATGTGATTGAGTAAACATGAAATTGTTTATAGCAATTTAATAATCACAAACTTTATGTACTTAATCTTAGTTGTGTATTGTGCTTTAGAATTTGTATGATGTGATTATTTTGTAGTTTGTGACTTAAAAGAAGGTGCATGGTGATTAAGACATATTTTTGCAAATTTGCATTTAGAAATAAATTTATAGAGACCAACATGACTTTTGTCGTTTTATGGAAAAGAAAGAAAGAAAATGAAAAACTGAAGTTAACTTAAGTATTTACTTTACTCTCATCAATATAGTTCACAAAATAATCTCAATATACGATGAAAATTTTTGTTCCGGCAGAGCTGGAGGAAAAAGTATTTTTTCGGGGGTGGAGCCGGAAATTGGATGTGGGAGATTGCAGTTGCCGGGACTTTGGCGATTGCGGGGAGTGTGATTGAGGTGGAGTCCTGTGATCCTGGAGAGAAGCCAGTAATGTGGCACTGAAAGAGAGGCTGGGGTTGGCCGCGAGGAACGTATGGGAAGCCGGGTATCCGGATACGGCAGAAAGTAAAAGGCCGATGTTCGATTAAAATTAAAAAATTCTTACTATATAAATTTGAATTAAGTCCCTGGCACGATAACCGCATTTTTTGATTTTAGCAAAAGTGATGGAGAGTCGGGGCACCAAAAACGGGTTGTGCGGGAGCGCCACAAATAAAAAAAATTGGCGCTCCGCACACGACGGCAGGTTGAGTGGAACTTAAATACAGTTTTGTATACAGGGCTGCGGAGTTGGAGTCGAATTTTTTTTTTTTTTTTTTTTAGCGGAGCCGGAGTCCAAGAAAATTTATAGTTATGAAGTCAGAGTTGATGAAAAATATTTTATCGACTCCCATATCCATTAAATGGGTATTTCCTTTCCCCCAAATGTTGGGGTAAGAAAAAAAATCTATTTTAAAATTTGGAGCTGGATAGGCGCTCCGGAAAGCAGGATGGGAAGATGAGCTTGTAAATAACTGCGGAGCGGAGGTTCTCAATACGCTCTGGATCAAACTTTATTATTTATTCCTTTTCACTTTTTCAATTAAGATATTATATTATTATATTATTATTATTATTATTATTATTATTATAGTATTTATTTATTATTATTTATTATTATTATTATGGGGAGAGTTATTATTATTATTATTATTATTAATTATTATTATTGCACTCCTTCTTGAAGTCTGTTATAAAAGTTAATGGTGGGTAACGTTTTCTTTTTATGTTTTAGATGCTGAAGATAATTTTCAAGTTTATGACCTTTTATATATAATATAGGTATTAATATAAGATATATAGAGTATATATATATATAAATTATATATATATATATGGGGTATATACCTATATATTAAGTATATAGTAGGATATATTATATGATATATAATAATATAGCTATATATGTATGGCGTATGGTTAGTGTATTGTTAGTGGTTCCTGTACGCACCAGTGATTACCGCGTTACGTGTATAGAAGGCTTCTCAAGAGTTGAAAATATTTAGTAATGAACGCCGCGGATTATAATTACATTGACAATTCCAACGTCAACGATTTAACACTGAGTCGGTGTTCCAAATAAACGTTGACAAGGGATTTTAAATTTGTTTGTAGTATACTACAGATTCCCTTTATGGAGTTGTTGTTAAAAAAAGTTGGTTAAATAGGTCAATTTTAATAATGGGGTTTGGCTATTTATGAACTTATTAAGATAAGTTTTTTTGTTAGGCTTCAGGTCAAATCATTATGTTGTTACTTAAAAAGAAAAAATTGATGAATACTTACACCGTGAAAGGTAATGGACCTATAGTTTAAAAAAATTTCAAAAATTTGATTTGAAAAATGTTTCCGCGCGTCTATACTCGGGAATATTATGTTTGGCTTTTGTTGCAAGCGCATAAGCTCTTAATCGCGTACGTATTAAAGAGAGCTCTGCGCCCTCACCATACTTGCCTGCTAAGTTAGCTAGTGCATTCGATCCGGTGTCATTGCATCTGCTTACCACATTCAGACCTAATGATCATCATCATCACGTTAGGCATAAAATTTATGCTTTAAAAACAACCTATGACTAGAACGAACGTAGTAATAGTGGCTATTACTCACGAAAAGTACAGTATTATGGCGGAAGTTTTTTATGTAGAATATATGGTTTAAATTGCCCTGATATCATTGTGATATAGATTGTTTAATTGTATTATAAATTTTGACAATTTGATTTATATTTGATAATAATCTATATATTAGAAAATATAATACAATATATATATATATATGGAACTACTGGATTTAATTTAACACACATATAGATTAAAGTCCTGATTTATAACCTAAACATACGGGAATGAGACATAAAATGTAAAAAATATGCTAGCAACAAGGTGATGGCTGAATAAATTCTGTATAGCTAATAGAAAAAAATCTAAGACATTAAATGGTTTAATGGTTATATAAATTATGTACCATTGTATTAACCGTAAGCTAATATGTATGTTGTTTTGTATATTGTATCTATAATTAAATCTCTTAAATGGTACAAATTCTAAACATCTGATAGTAAAATCTTATATGTTTTCTTAACATGATAGCCTGCGAGAAGGGGAGGGTAGTTATCTTCCCATTTGATAATAATTAATATATATATTATTAAATATATATATTATATTATATATTAAAAAAAATTTATATATATATATTATATTAAATATGTTCATTAATAAAATATTTATTAAATATTAATATATATATATTATATAATATATAATATATAATATATATATATATAATATAAATATATAATATTATATTATATATTATTATTATAAATATTATAATTAATATATATTAATATATATTATCTTGATTCTAAAGAAAAATGAATAACTTTATATAATTATATAATATTCAATTCTAAAAACTTGTAAAAAAATTTAATATATATTTTATATCCTATCACTCACTAATAAAAATTAATGATTTAGTTTAATTGACTTGATATATTACTGGATTGTTATATTATTCATATATTTGAAGAGTATTTTCCTCACGTTTAAATTTTAGCTATATATAGTTTCATCCTATTTGTATGCTTCCCGACCAGTGAGACCACTTCACCACAATGACACGAGAGTATAATTGTTCTGATTAATTAGTTTAAGGGGAGGATAAATTTGGGGTAGTCGAGGTGGTTGGTGCCTAGAGAAGCGGAAACGTGTAAGCAGGTGTATGCGCCCGGTCTATGCTCCCTTCACAGAGTCGGGTATTTATTCTACAAGGTCAAGCCCCAATGTGGAAAGATTCTATAAAATATATATTAAATAGTTAAAAGACTATTAAAATAGGGTCAGGTTTACATCTCCATAGCCCACATGGTCCGCATATTCAAGTTCCAACCCAGAATATACTTTCACCAGTTGAATAAACTTATAAATAAAAAAGAAAGTAAACGTTTCATTAATGGGCCAGATTTTACGTAGATATTTATACCCATCATTTAACAGGTTATATTACCATATTTTACCACTATCGTATATCTACCTCAACTACCGTATCTTACCCCTATCGTTTCTTCCTACCTAACTATATAACCTTATAACATTGATAAATAATTATATAAATGATATCATACATAATTAATCATGTCTATGTTGGTAGGGTTATATATATATAATATATATATATTAATATATATGATATATATATATATTTTATATACATATATGTTTTTTTTATAAAAGCCGATTAAAAATATAATAAAGGTGTATACTATAGTATTTTTCATAATAAATTCCAGAAAAATGATAATATAATCAATGGTTATTCAACAAATATAGAATCGGGAAAGCTTCAGAATCCTGTTTGCAAATTTGTAGGCATTTAATTTGAAATTAATTTCAATTTCAATGTAAATTTTGTCTTCTGGAAACTATAAGAGGTTTAACTATTGAAATTAATTCATTATTACAAATAAGTTTAAAATATAGATATAAAAAGTGAAATTTTGATTATCCTATTTATTCTTTTTATGATAAGATAATAATCTTTCTCTCATAAATGTCACTCCTTCTTACCATTAGAAATCATTTTCTATTATGTGTGAGCTTCATTGACTGCATTGCTGTATTGTGATACTCATATATAAAAGATTGTGTAAGTCTATATTCAAACTCAGTAACAGTCTATTTTCTATTCATACTGTGTTTTCTATTCGCGATAATTAAATTAATTTATATCAGATGTGTTTATAAAACCCTTGTTTTAGATTCTATCTTCCCTTTTGAATTTAAGAAGCTTGAGTGTGTAATTAAACCCTTCTACTCTACCATAATAACTCTGTTTGAGGATTTTACAAGTATAAGTCATTACTAAGTCTAACTATTTCCATTACTCAGTGTATATATATTTATAATATAATATATTATATATATATATTATATATATATATATTATTATAATATATATATAAAATTAGATATATAATATATATATATATATTTAATATAGATATATATATTAATATATATAATTTTATATATATATATATATTATATATTAGTAATATTATATTATAATATATATAATATATAATATATATTATATATTTAGTGGAATACCACACTAGTATTACAACATAGTTCTTTGAATGAACTAACATTCTCGATAGAGCAATAAATAGTGGCCCATTATTTATTGAAATATTATTATTACTTAATATATTAAATATTAAATTAAAGATTGTACTTACCGTTCTGTTATGTATATTATATATTTATATATTATATGGAGTTACTCTTCTCATATTTTTGTGGTTTCATTTCATTCTAAGATTTGATATATTATATATATATTATGTAGCAGTACTATTTACTATCATTTTATCTCTATAATTATATACTTTAGAAATATATTTAAGTATTACCTCACCTCTACCGCATCTATTCAGATTAAACCTTGATCTTCATTCTTTACGGAACTGATAAAGTTCGAAACACCATTCCTTATATGTTTTCCTTTTCTTTTGTGCTAAAAAATATTTATAACTAGATCGTTAGACAATTTTGGAGAGTGAATAAGAAATTTTTTTTCAATAAAATAAATGAAGGTTGTAATTATTTTAAAATTTTTAAAAGCAATTTAGAAAAATTATAGCCACCAAAAAGAATCATATTTACCTGGAGAAATTTTTTCCATAAAAATTTTCTCTATTCATAATACCTCCCATTTTGAATATGTGAAATGCTTGAAGCGTGTGTCTGCGAGTTATATCTAAACGATAGTATTGTAAAATCTTGAATTGATATTTGAAATGCTTCTGTATTCTGGTAAAAAGAAATTTTTGTTTTCGGGGAGTTTAGTTATAAATGTTTTATAGCAGTACAAAATATTCATATATAATAAATTTAAATGAATTCATAATATTTAAATAATAAATTTTAAATGTAAAAATATATAAAACAAAAAAGTCTGATAACTAATTTTCATGTTTGAAAGAAAATGGAATTTTGCAACACGATTAGTTATTTTTGAATATTTCCAAGTTAAAATTTTGAAAGTTTTGAACAATGATTAGTAATATGCTGTAATACAGTATCAATACAATGCAGAACAATACAATACAGAACAATAAAATGAATATACAAACAATACAATACAATTAACAATACAAAGACAATGCAATAAAACACAATATTTTATAAATAAATATAGAAAATTAGAATGTAATTTAATTATAGTATCATATAATTATAATATAAATAAATAATTATAATATAATTTAATATAAGATAGTTTAAATGAAGATAATCGAGCATAATCTAAAATTAAATTAAAAAAATAATGAAATTAAGAAATAAAACAAAATTATTGCGTTTTTTTTTTCAAAAAATATGATTTTTTTGTTAACTACAGTACTTTAATTGTGATGAATTTATCATTACAATATTTTCTCTTGATAAACTTTAAACGTTATAGAGACTTTCATTCACTACTTAGTTACTTTTATATATATGTCATTTGCCAGATTGCTATCATATTACTGATAAACAGTTTTTCGAGTTTGTAGGCCTTATGTTTCATTTAGTGATATATAAAAACTTTTTGATTAGAATCTGTTTGATACTCATGGCAGTTCTGTGCTTCTTGGTCTGGTTAGACATTTTTATTCTCTCACATAACCGATGTATACCTTGTATATTTCTCGCTCGAATGGATGATTAATACTTTACTTCTTTTTGCTAAGTATATTCTTTAATATTCGTTTATCTTAATCCATTTTATCTTAAATATATTAATCAGAACTTTTACGTTCACTTGTGACAACGAGTACAAACAACAAAACAATATAATTGCATATCCAGACTTTCGACAAACAATACCATGACACAACAGTAATATACATGTAACCTTAAATATAAAATATATGTTATAAAAAAATGTAATAATTAAGTTAAAAAATCTTATAGAGTTGAGAGTATACATATTCTGATTATTATAGATAACGTTAGAAGAAATAAATTTTACTTAAAAATATTAGAGACATATATACTTTATTACACTCAAAAAATAATAAACCAAAATTACGATATAATAATGTATCATATATGACCTTGCTAGTTTGAATTTAATTTTCTAAACGGGCATCAGTTAGGACCGTTTACGGCTTATTAATCCATATGTATATTAAAGGTGAGTTTATAATAATAAACTTACATTAAAAATATTATTTTTCATTTTTATAAGTGATTGACTTTACCCATTTAGATAGTGAGACTTACATATTTTAATAATTTACCTTAATGATAAATAACTAATATATAAGTAGATAAATCATAATATATCCTTATATTTTCCATATTATAATTTTTATCGTAACTTGTGTATGCCTTATTTCCTCGTTCCTTCAAAAATATAATTATCTTCCTTTCTTGATAATTATATATATATATAATATAGTAGTAATATTTATTGTTTAGTCATTCGATACTTTTATATATTTTGATAATTTTTCGTTATATAGTATACGAGTCTTAATATATTAATAAATAGCCTATAATTGATCTATTATTAGTTAGTATTATATAACTCTATACATTATATATATATATATATATTATTATATATATATTAATTAATTAATATATATATTATATATTAATTAATTATACTATATATATAATCATAATATATATTATATCCGGGAAAGACTGAAGGATTCCGGCGTATTGATAACATTTTTGTGAAATATAGGCTTTAAAGTGAGTTATAGTAGTGAGAACCAGGACCCACCGCAAAAACTCGTTGGAGGGGAGTCGACAATGAACAAATCCGTTATCGCATACTTCATCTTCCTCCTGACTCCAATTCTAGCTAGAGATAATATACCCTACACAAAATGTTATAATGTGTACTTGTGTGTGTGTTTGTGTGTGTTATATATATATATGTATATAATATAATAATATAGTATATATATATATATATTATATATATATTAGGTATGTGTATGTGATGTGTTGATTAGTATGTGTGTATGTGTGTGTTGTGTGGTGTGTGGTGTGTGTGTGTGTGTGTATAGTGTATATATATATTGTAAGTGGAAAATTATGATTCTTTAGAAGTGGAATGTTTTTAATTAATTGCTTGTAAAGTAGAGTACTTAATCTTTTTAGCGGTACCTATCAAATGATATTTTTAAGAAACGCAATCATTAATCATTTCCTTTTACACTCGATTTCGCATTGCTGCTCAGCCTCTCTCACAATCATCCTGCCCTTCTCTCCTCTCCTTTCCTCTTCTCCTCTCCTCTCCTTCTCTCTCCTCCATCTCTCTCTTCCTCCTTCCTTTCCTCTTCCTCTCCCTCTCTCCTCCTCCTCTCGTCAATCTATCCATCACACACATCACACACACACCACACACACCTCCCTCATAACCCACTACACCACACACTTCTATCTAGCTCCCACATCTATGGTATCCCGCTCCTGAAAAGCTCCACAAACAATCTTACAGATAAGATAGTCACTAAAGCATGAAAACGTATAAATAAATATTATACGTACGTTTATCTTGGAGTTAGTAGAATTGTAGCGTCTAATCTATTGAATTTTATAATATTAATTCGAACTAATTATTACGAGTACCGCATAAAAACCTTATTGCTTCCACCTGAAGGCTTCCCTTGAGATTTATCTTAGGTGGGTTTCCGTTTATTCTTTTCATATTTTTTATTAATTTATATCTATATAAAAATGAAATTTGAGGATATTTTATAAGCAATATCTATAATGGACACTAAACTATATAACGAAATATATATATATATATATATATATATATATTTATATATATATATATTATATATATATATTATATATATTATATAATATTAATATAATTAATATATATATTATAATAA
>JABUQX010118737.1:5000-32504 GCA_015478945.1 Trachelipus rathkii | reverse complement strand
ATCTATTATTTTATTATATTTATTCATTTTATTTTATATATTGATTATATTATATATATTTTATTCATATCTTATTATATATATTATTTTATTAATTATTATTATTATATTTTATTAGATTTGTATTATATTATATTATTTATTCATTATATTATTATATTTATTATATTATATTATATTATATTGTTATTTTCATTTTTATTATTATATTATTTTATTGATTATATATTATTATTATAATTATCATTATTATATTTTAATTATCGTCGATATTATTATAAATTTCATTCTATCAATCAAATTCTTTCCCGAAATGGCCCAGTCAGGAACTAAATAATAGATATATTATACTTTATCTATACCGTTCATTATATAATACGATATATAATATATATACTATATAATCATATAGATATATATATATATATTATTATCTCATATATTATTTATATAATTATTATATATATATATATATATAGCCCAATCACGTACTGTTAATCAGCGCTTTAATTTTCTACATTGTTTCATTACTAATTATTAAAAATTTGTACATTATCGACACTCACAGCTACAGTGATTGCATTTATTTTCGAAACTGAAGAATCGAATTTTCACCGTACCTCAATTGAGTCTACTCCTGGCACTTCGCCTTGTAGATATGAGAGGGAAGAAACTAGGCCAGCTTGCAATCAGCCACTATTAGATCCATTCAGTAACGTCGGCTTCTCTCGGCAATGATTCATCAAGAACTAATACCGAGTTCTGACAGCAGAAAATGATGATGAAGAAAACCACCATTTGACGCCTGATGCTGCTCAGAGTGCTGCTACGCAAAAGCTTGGATGTTTCATCTGCCCAACGAAAATGACACCAATTGGAGTAAACAAAGCAAGCTTTAATGGAAGACAGCACCCTATCAAGTTCAGTGAAGAAAAGGAGCTAAATTGCTATAAAATTTCAAACTTTATTAACCGACATAAATATCGAATTTTTGAAAAAAATTCACAACATGGTTTATCATATCGATTAGTCTCACACACTTAGTTGCTACTCGCTCCACCTTGTATGGCTTTTGGGAGTAAAAATTACACAGATTCGTCTACATTGTATTACCGACCATGATCTTCTAGCCACTTATAACCTGTTGACATTCACCGACAGACTCTCGTATCATAACATCGCCAGCGATAGTAGCTCTTCAAAGCCAATAGGTCATGATGTATTTCAACTCTTTCTGGCACTATTACCAAACGCAACAGTGAGAAAGAGAAGTTTTACTCAGAAATTTGGTTGATCTCAACGTTTTAATGTGTATGTTTGTGCTGTCACTGCTACGTATACGTATACGTGGGATAAAGCAGAAGGGGCTTATACGCTGGACTCTACAGATAATTATGGTAATTTTTCTCTAACTGGTCATGTTGGTTGCAAATTATGATTGATTTTTACAAATCACGGTAGAAAGCCTACTGGAAGTTAACTAAAAGACCGAACTGGACGAGGCTCTTTGGTTGAAATTTTTTGTCCAAAAACCTTTATCAACAAGTACTTAAATAATTGTTCGATGTTCCGTTGATATAATTTTTTGAAAGACCGTTCATGGATAGCATAATATCAACGCTGAATGATAGATAGTACTCAAGATATAGCGTCGTTATGGACCAGATTGGCGATTGCGTCTATGCGTATGTCTTTCAAGGAAACAGATTATATGAAAACTTTTAAATAACAGTAGTCCGATGATTCATTCTCTGAATTGGCTTTGACGAGACTTATAAATCAGAATTAGCACAAGTGTGGGCGTAGTGCACATCAAATGATATTCTGCTTCATTTGACCGGAGGCTAAAAGTATGACAGGTGATGTCTTAAGCGGTACTACACATCAGTTCATCAATGCTAAAATGAAGATGCTTATTTACAACTCACTGGATGGACCTGCTGAATTTGGTAGTTGCTGATTCAACGTACGTCTGCTCCAAGCAAAAACTTAAGTTGGACTGGTGAAGAATAGCGCTGGTTTTCTAAGCTCGTCTTAAAAAAGAATGGCCGTATGGGAGAGGGACAAAGGAAGGAAACATATGCACATGAAAAATGCACAGGTGCAAAAATAGAGCCACAAGTATGCTGCGAGCCAACATAAACTCTTTCCTTTCTCCAATTATCGAATGAGGGATTTTAAGGATTTAGGTAAAGCGATACATAACGCAGAGGAAACTATTCAATTCTTGATACCGTTATAAGAAATATCAAATGGCACGATCTAAATTCATGGCAAGAAATCTAATCAGTCAACGGTCCAAACAATGTGTGAAAAACCGTATTTATTGATGTTTTTTTAATTATATTCTGTTGAAAATCTCCCATTTCAAAGTATTTACAAAGTAAAACCATTGACACTATTCTAAAGCCTGGAACTTTGTAGAGAAGCTGCTGTCAGACAAGTAGGGATAAAAGGATGATTGCAAATGAGCACCTTCAGCTCTGGTATCAAAATAACAAATATTTCATGCAAGTACAATTAATAGCAAAATTAGAATGATAGCCTAGTATTGAGTAGAAGTTAATTAGATTCAAGGAATAAAGACTTCAAGAAAGGGTTAATGCTTGTTAAAAAATCAATAGATGAAGCTGCTGGAATTTCACTGCTCCAAACTATAAATTGATCTTTGTCAGTGTTTTAGATCGTTGCCAGGACAAGTATTGAAGAAAAATTTAGTTCCAAACAAAGAATTTTAGAAGATTTCCTGGTCTAGACCCAAGAAATTTAAGAATCGTAAATCTGATAGTCTTTTCCTATGGAAGTTCTTTGTAATATTTCTAACTTTGTTAAGTTGAAAGAAATCAGTTACTGAAAGAGCTGAATGATAATGTCAGAATTAGTATGAAAGTTTTCACCAATGGCTGAAAAACGTTACAAAAGAAAACCAAGAATCTAAATAGAGCTGAAGAAATGTGAACATTTGGCGTAGTAGAAGCTGAATTTAAGAAGAAGAAAATATGATATGGGTACTGCTCTGACAAAACAATAGTTTTCGGTGTTTACATGCGGCGCTCTTTGTTGATTTTTGGAACTCTCACATCTGGATTGTTTACCACCTATATCGTAGCTTACAAAGTTTGTACATAACCATACCTTGACACAACGTCACTGTGAAAGGGTTTTTCTAACTTAAAATAGTTAAGAATCGACTAAGATCTACTTTAAGCCATGACCTCAATAGGTCTAATCTCTGCTTTTCATCTTGAGATGTAGCAAGAGACTTGTTGTAAACTTGAGATAAAGATGTATGTATAGATTGCATAGCCAAGACCAGTGAAACTGGCCAAAGAAGCGTGCTTAGCGTTAGGTAAACAATCTTCACTATGCACATACCTCTTCTTGTTTGCTGTGTATGTACTCTGTACAAGGTATTGTAGAACAATTTTTCTTTTGTTATAAAATATATATACTATGGTAACAATTAAGAAATAAAGAGGACAATTGTTTTTCTTTCAATGATGCCTCGGTTTTCTTACCGGCTGTGATTGTTGTCCTTGTGAATAGACTGAGGATTACAGTAGGATTTAGACTGTTATAGCTTTAAACAGTGTGATTTGGTTTCCTAAAACTAAAAAATATTACTCAATCTCATTTTTAGGTAATAGCAAGTAATAGTTAATTATTACCTTATTTTATATCTATCAGCGCGTAAGATAGCCGATTTATATACAAACATTAATATAAAATATTTATGTTGAAAGGGAGTATATTGTGAAAAAATAGCTTACTTTTTTCCTAAATTGATTTTCCCAACAGTGACAAAATAGAGGTAAATGTGCTTTTATAAGCATGCAAACCTAATTTTCAAACATTCCCATATTCACAATATACCTATTCTTCTAAATTCCCGGTAGGCCCCTTTTCAATCTTTCAGCCGTGAGGGCTCCAAAGGAGCCAGTCCGGGCCTGATGTAGGGATACGTTGATGCAGACGCATTAGATAAGTGAATAAAAACGCACAGAGTCTTTTTATTGCAATTTGCCAACAACGATTGGTTTCGCATACACTTGCATCCGACTCTTCTAGTCCATTCGTGGATATTTAAGTTTCAAAGTGCGGTCTTCACTGATGTTCAGCAGATTTTAAAAAGTTTCATTTGTCATCTTAGTAGGTTTACGAAAATGTGTTTGTCATCCAGGTGTAGACATCTCAAAATCAATATCGGCGAAAAATACAAACAATGTTTTACTTCAAAGCCGTCCATGGTGAGACAGTAATATTTCGAGGAAGTCTGATTGAAGATGGATTAATTGTCATTTGACAATTCTTGTAACCGAGGAAAGCTGGAGATGTCTCTGCCTCTTAACAGACGCTTCAAAAAATTAAAAAAACATTTGGGAAAGCCTTTATTTTGCTAATATGCTTCTCCCTTTCCCTTGAAGGATGTGGTGGTTGATTTAGTTAATTCGAATTTCCGGATGGCTAGTCCAATTCAAGCAGCCAATCCGACATCAGTTTAATTTTTGAATTAAAACCACTGCTCCTGTAAATGTAACACCAATGCCATGTTAGTTCAAACAGTGCTGGCTAAAATTCTTTCCCCTTTGAAAGCCACCGACTTCTGATGCCAAGAAGTTATGAAAGACCGTACCCATATCTTCGGAGGGTGGAAGGTAGCAATGAGATAATAGTTGTCTTTCTCGACGACAAGCTCGAGCTATTGGAGATTGGCGGCCAGCGAGTATTCTCCATTGAACCTTGATTGATAATTATCTTCTACTTCGAGTTTATCAGTTCAAGTTTACACAGACCTTTGCACACACACTACTCATGACACTCGTCAGGCAAATCTATTCTCTGTTTCACAGGGATACAAATGACCGGATGTATGACACTAAAGGTAGGTCATTATTGAGTGGTATGTTTATCCTGTCACCACTCTGCTTGCATCCCTAGACCCACCAGCTTCTACCTTATCGAGTTTTTTACTATACATTAGCGGGTACCGCTGCGTCACTGCAATATCCACACACTGCATCCATTCCAAACCTTTTCCAGGACAGATATTGTACGGATAGCATTTTGAATTCAATAGTTTCTAGTCGCCTCAATGGATTGGTGTGATTATAAGGCATAAGCACATTTAGCTTCATTCAAAGTTTCCTCCTATTGCATGAGGCGTAAATAATATTATATAGAGTGTATGGGTAGTTATTAATTTCAAATAACCTATGATAAGAATCTTACTATAAATGCCGTGCTGGTATCTCGGTGGAATACCGTTCGTTACAACCATTGAAGGACGTGTATTTCAGAGAGATACGAGTCTGAAATGACCTTCAACAAAACTTAAATATATCATTGTGTCAAAACGTCACTTAAGTCAAATCGTTTACTTCCGTACGATGTGGCGGGGTCCTCCGAAACGTAGTTCTCGGATGTAATTGAGTGTGGTTAATATATTGTCGTTTTATGGATGGTATTAATATAGATTAGATTACAACGAAGTATATTTTGAAGCTAACTCTCAAAGTATCAAGATATTAGTGCCTCTATGTGCCCTTACGGACGACTCTTCTCATGGCGACGCCCTCGTACCTCTCGGAGACTAGGCCTCCAATGCTTGTACTGTCCTCGGCGCCTGGTCTCTGATATAAAATGTTTGTCGGACCTCAGTGTGTATCACCATCTAGTTCCACGAGTACTTTTTAAGTTCTACCATTTATGTAATATAACTGACAAAAATGCTGTCGAACACGTGCCATTTCCAATTATTATCATTGTTTTAGTAATAAATATCTCTTCTCATATCATTAGATATGAACCTGCTTGTAAAATATATAATAAGCGCCACTTACTATGTAACTACATGAGATATAATAATGGTGACTAGTATAACTAAGTTAGTATATACTGATGCATTATGAAATAAATGAGTTTAGTTGCATATTATAGAAAAACGAATTGTTCTACGTAACTCCAATAACAATTATTTTAGATGAAATGAAAGTATATAAATCTGCGTTCAACTACCTGTGTCAATACGCTGCGCGGCATCACCAGTGATAGCCGCGGTAAGGTCCCTACTTTGGGCAATCCTACTCAGGTATCTATGGTGAGTAGAGCGATAATATATAAGTGCTATGAAACGCACCATGACTAACCACTGTAGGTCATAGCATCGGCATTTCTTTGGCATGAACAAGTGAATAGATGCTACACAAGTTTATTTATAAGATTTACGCTATACTGATTGTATAGTTACTATGTAAGATTAAATAATCATGTTATGTAAATAAATATTGGAGAGTTAGACTCATATATTAATATAAAACTTACATCCTCCGATAAGATATATAGGGTATTATGGCTCACTTTCATCTCTTGATGCATCACACAAAGATGCTCTAGTAATATTATAGTTAGGCTTTCTAAGTGAGTGAAAAGATCGCATTAGCCAGTATACTTGTTATATGATAATATATAATAAACTCACACTGCTACTATATATATTGGTATTCTTGGAAGAATAGAAGTATTCTGCTAAGCTTTTTATTCAAAATACAAATTAATCGTGATCCCTTTAGCCGTCAAATTGGCTGCTATTGAATTGGAGTAGCATATAGTATTATATTATTAGATACCTATCCCGTAAATATTAATATCTCGAAATCAGTAGGAGGAACATCATTTTGTATCTTGTACTGTAACGGGATGGAGGATAATTAGACGAAAATAAATAGGTTCTATTCCATAATTATTTTTTTTATTTTTTTAGCGTCTGTGATAAGTAGCTCAAGTAGATAATCTCCTCAGACTCTCCATTATACTCTGGCGCTGATAGTTATTATCAGAAACTATAATTCTCGCATTTTTAGAAAACTCTAGTAACTCGACTTCACTGCTTAATATTAGGGATCCCAATTGGAAATTCGAGAAAGAAAAGAGATAAGCTGCTCCAAGGCCTCTTCCTTAGCGTGAGGGAACTGTTGTTGGAGAGAGAGAGAGAGAGAGAGAGAGAGAGAGAGAGAGAGAGAGAGAGAGAGAGAGAGAGAGAGAGAGAGAGAGAGAGAGAGAGAGAGAGAGAGAGAGAGAGAGAGAGAGAGAGAGAGAGAGAGAGAGAGAATTTCTATTAAAAAGAAGGAAGTAATGAAAAATGGAGTAGTAGTAGACAGGTGAAGAAGTAATAGAGAGAAGATTATTGATGAAAAATAGAGATTGGTGTTTGGACAGACCCGTGAGGGGCACCCCCTTTTTATAAAAATTTAAAGAATGAATAGTGAGAGCCTAAAAGAGCTGCCATAGAACAAACGGAAAGGAAATCAGATGGAAGGATAGATGCCGAAAGAGAAAAGTTTAGAAATCAAAGCCTTGTGCCAGACTTTGTTGAAAGCTTTCGATACTTCCGAAGCCACAGGGAAAGATTCACCAAAATGCCGAAGGGAAAAAAGAAGAGACAGAAATAAGAGAAGAACGTTTCTTGCGGAAATCATTCAGGTGGTTAGAGATAAGATTAAAATAACTGATATGTTTCCAAATCTTTCTGTTAAAGATAGATTCGAAACCCTTAGAAAGAACAGAAATTAAAGTGATAGGACGATAGTTTAAGGTTTGAGAGGGTTGCCATTTTTCGCACAGGATTAATGAGCGAACGTTTCCAGACGGAAGAGAAGGTCGAAGTTGAAAGAAGTTTCACGGAATTGTTTACCAAGATATATATATATATATATATATATATATATATATATATATAATATATATTATATAAATATATATTATATATAAAGATACTTATATATATATAATATAAATATATTTTATTAATAAGATGTATATCAACTAGTATTATATTATGATAATATTATATTATTATTAAACCAGTATTAAATTATAAGTATATATATATATATATATATATACTAGTACTATAGTATAATATAGTATATTTATAGTAGAGAAAATATATATAATATATATATATGATATATATATATTTATATATATATATATATATATATATATATATATAAATTCCAACATGGTTTCGAACAAAACCATTTAACCCCAGCCGCACTCATAAACATCATTCAACCCTCAATCAACGGCCTAAATTCAAATCAAAACCCTCTCACAAAACAATAATCACAGCAATCGACATCAACAAAGCATTTGATAAAGTACTTAAACACAACTTCATCCACAAAATAGCAAAATCTAACATTCCCACTAACCTAAAGATGTGGATTTTAAATTTCCCATCAGGAAGAACAGCACAACTACAAACAAACAATACAAAATCCAAAATCGTAAACATCAGTAACGGAGAACCCCAAGACGCAATACTATCTCTGACACTATTCAACTTATTCACAGCCGATCCCCCCACAACCACAAATAGACCACACAATCATAACAACCTACGCAAATGACATTACCATAGCCACTACACACTAGGGATGCCGCAAGAGGACCGATATATATCGATATTGATATTTTTTTTCGATAGTATCGAAAAAATATCGATGATATTTTTTCAGCCGATATATCGATATATCGATATTTTATTTTCAGTATCGAATCAACGATATTTTTTTTAGCAATTTTTTTTTCATAAAATAACATTTCAGCAAAATGTGTGTATTTTTCAGGCACGTTTGGATGATGGGGACTTTTTGTCTGACTTAGGAGAAGAAGGGAAGGAGGTCAGATGATCATACAAGAGAAGAAGTAAAGGCCTATAGCGGGGATAATAACAATTTTCATGAACGTTATTATCTATTGCGCTCATTTTATTTTTCAAATTAGATATTTATAAAAATTAATGAAAGTATCGTATATAATACAGGATAATACTAGTTTTGATGGTAAGGTTAAATCTTTAAATAAATTTCAATTTAATCTGAAATTAGAAATGTTTGAGTTTATATTCGAAGATTTCTTACTCTACTCCAGGGGTGTCAAACTCATTTACCGTGGAGTGCCACACTGACTACAAAACAGTCCTCTTGGGCCGCAAATGTTAATATAATATATATATTATATATATTATAATTATATAATATATATATATATATATATATTATATATATATATATATATATATACTATATATATATATATATATTATATATAATATATATATATATAATATACTTATAGATATACTATAAATAATTATCTTATATGAAGGTATCATATTTTACAGTTGTCACCACCACTTCACATGCAGAGCCCTGAGAGGTTCAAAGGATGGGGGGCTTGTAGCATAGGTACACTCACAAATAAGTTCGGAACCTAACTAGCGTCAAATTTACGCGAGATGAGCGACAGACGCATGAGGAGATTAAATTACAGATAAATGAGGAGATTAAATACAGGAGGAAACACAGAAGATGGAAGGAATTCCATTATTATTTATTATTATTATTATTATTATTATTTATTATTCATTTATTATTATTTATTATTATTATTATTATTAAGTTATTATTATTATTATATTGTGTATTGTTTATTGTTATTGTTATTGTGTATTAGTTATTATTATTAATTATATTGTTATTTATATTATTATTTATTAGACTTAAGGAATCAAAAAATTATTGATCGTTTAAAATACATTTACGCGGGGTTGAACCCCCTTGACCCCCCTGTCTAACAGCCTGATGTAGCATAATATTATTATATATATATATATATATATATATATATATAGTTATTATAGTATATATTAATTATATATATATATATATATTAAGTGATACATAGTTTTGCCTAATATATAAGGTATAGTAATATATTATTATTATATATAGTGTGATTAAAATATATATATATAATTATATTATTATATATTTATGTATGTAGTGTATTAATATATATATATATATAGTATATATATTATATAATATATTGATTATATATATATATAGATATAGTTATATAGGGATGATGTAGGTATATATATATATAAATATTTATATATATATTATAGTATATTTTAATATATTTAAATATTTATTATATATAGTTGGTAGTATATAATATATAGGTATATAGTATAATTATTAAATCAGTTATAGATATTATATAGTTATATGTTTGGTATATATATATATATATTTGTGGTATTAGTTATATATTTAAATATTATATATTATTATATAGTAATATATTAGTATATATATATATAATATATATATATATTATATAGTAATATATATATATAGCTATGGTAGACTATATTATAATAGTATATAAATATATATTAAAAATATACGTTATTATTAGTATATATTATATATATATAATATAAGTTATTATAGTATATAGGAGGAAAATAATAGTATATTATATATTGTAGGGAGTAGTTATTAAAGATGTAGGTATATATATTATTATATATATATATAGTATTTAATAGTATATATATATTATTATATATATATATTATATATATATATATATATATATATATATATATTATAGTATTAGTATAGTGTAATATATAATACATAATATATAGTAGTATATAGTTTATATATATATATATTATATGAATAAGATATATATATAGTATATATATATAAAATATAATATATATATATATTTAAAAAATAGTATATATGATATAATATATAGTTTATATATATATATATTATATATAGTAATGAGAGTAGAATATATATATATACATATTATAGTTATATATATATATATATATTATCAGTATATATATGGTAAATATAATTATAATTATATAATAAACAATATATATATATATATAGGATATATATATATATATTATAGTATATTATATTATATATAACTATAGTATATATTATGGATGTGTGTATATACTATGATATATATTATATAATATATGTATACATAAATATATATATATATATATATATATACTAAATATATAATATGATAATATATAATATATATATATATAGTATATATATATATATGGTGTTATATATATATATATATATATATAATATAGAAGACAGTATTATATATATATAGTAGTATATTACGAGAAGTATATATATAGTGAGTAGTAGATAATATATATATATATATATATATATTAGTAATATATAGTATATTATATATATGATATATATATATATAGAGTATTATACATATTATATTATATATTATATATATATATATATATACATATATAGTTGATGTGATAGTATTTACTATATATATATATATATAAGTATATATATATAGTAGTATAATAATATAATATATTTATATTCGAAGTGTGATGGTGGGGTGGTTGGTGGATAGTATGAAGAAGGTTGTATATTGCATTCTGCGATCGTTAAAAAAAGGGTGCGTAGGTTAAAAATGAGAAAGCAACCGCCGTGGTGGAATTTTTGTTTGACTAAAGCCATGTCTTGAAAGTTTCAAACAAAAGAAAAAGAAAGATATTTGTGGAGTAAAATTTTCTAAGAAAAAAAAAATAAATACCCTAAAAGGTGTCATACTGTAGGAACCGGGGAAAAAAATGAAGAGCGTTTGTAAATGAAAGATTTGAAAAGAGAGGTATTGGGGGAATGGCGGGATCTTTAACAAGGAATAGGAGGAAGCCCCCGCCCAGCTCCTTCTTGGAACTGTAAAGCGCGAAAGTTTAAGAATTTGAGAATAAGAGGGAACCTGCTTTGAATTAAGGAAATATTGATAATGCCCTTTTTGTTAATGATGAAATGGATGTGAGGGGGAGTACTTTGGAAAGAACCACTACGAAAAATCATGCGATATAATTACGTTTATGAATGAAGTACGGTCGTGATAACTAGGCGTATAGTGTGAATGTGTGTGGTTTTGATGGTGCGAAGAAGAAATAGGTTATTTGGGGATGAGGGTCATTAGCAAGAGGAGGGTAATGGGGTTGAGTGAGTAAGAAGTGCAAAAGAAATATCGTTGAGGTAACATCTGCCAAGTATAGATTGAAATTAAAATAAGAGATGCTCCTTGGTGAAAGGATGGATAAATCATACTTATTTGTCAATTATAATTAGTTTAACACAGAAGGAATGGGAGGCGATTGGATGATGGAAACGTAGTGTGATTGATTGGGATTTGGAAGATCTATGTGTTTCAAAGATCATCACATAAAGAACGAAATTGATGATTATGCTACCTAAAACTGACCCAGTTACTATGGGTCACATAATCGGAATTGGATCCTTTAATAAATTAATGGACATATGGTTACGAAAACGGGCGTAATTCATCCCAGACTTTTATGTGTGAATAAGATTGTTAAAAAGAAGAAGTGAAGCTAAAAGCGGTAATCCAGAGAGAAAAACTTTTAATTTCAAAACTTGAGACTAACGTGGAAACTGTATATTTTCATGATGCCATAAACTCTTTTATATAAGTTTCTTGTCCTATGTTAAAGTGGAAAGAAATTATTTCTAAAAAAACAATTGAGTTATAATTGTGCTAAGATTAGGTGGATAGCCCATGTATAAGTTTTCTTTGGCCATATAGCTGGATTTTAAGGAGATCACGTGTGTGGGAGACATGCTTAGAAACTGGAAGTCCGTTTAGACTGGCTGAAACAAAAATATTTTGTAAAATAGTTCTAGAAGAAAAAATGGAACTCATAGAGATATCTCCATTTTATGTCATAAGCTTTTGTAAGGTAAAAATGCAAAGATTAAATAAGTGCTGACGCTTATTCTTGGTGCATTTAAAATACTTGTGTCGAAGATGACTGTTAGCGACTTTCATGGGCGCAAAGATAAATATATTTGTCCAAATAATTTTTATATGTTTCACCGCTCGCAGATAGAAAGGAGGATAAAAACAATATATCGTTTAGAAAGAACAAGTGGATGCGTTTAAGGGTAAAATAAAGGGAAAAAGAAAATATAGGGGATGCGGGATCATATAAAACAAATATATAATACATTGAAACAAAATATATTTCAATGATGGGTGTACTTGGAATACGTAGTAAGAAGAGAGAATAATATTCATGTTATAAATTTATCTAATAGGTTTATAGACTATGGAGTAATTGATTCTTGCAACAGCCTCTAGGTTACGGAATAATCGCTCATAACATGATCGTTTACGATTGAAAATATAAGGACAATTTGAGGGTGGAGTAAGTTAAGAGAAATTAAATTAGGGAACTCGTATAAATATGTGGCATATACTGGATTTTATTGAATAATGTGTCTCTCTAAACGGATAAGATTATGGAGTAATAGGTTGTTTTCAGAAATGACTTGATAAACCTATTGAAAAAAGGACTATGTGTTTGCTGATAACGTTAACATTTGCATCCATGAGATGTGTGTGGAGTTTTAGGCTCTTCTCTGAATAACGTTTACAGGATTTCACAAGTGAGTGAAGTAGTGTGGTTCTCCTCAATATGTACCTCAGGTTTGTGAGGTGAGCAAATCTTAGTATATAGTCAGGTTACTAAGAGAGACTAAAATAATAGGCAAAAAGTCTAGCAAAAGTGTTGTACCCACTCTCGCAAAATTAATGGAAGTTTTCTAAAAGAATTCAGCTGTAAAATTATGTGGTCAGCCAAATCGGAGTGTAGGTCACAAGAAGACCAGATGGGGAAGTACATGTCTTAGCTCTAAAGTCTAAAGGCGGCTCTGCAACTTAAAGAGGATATATTGTAGTATTATGTTCTTTGGGTAGTTAGAAGAGATTATGTGGCTGTGCTTATATGGATGGGGTTATGAAAGAATTAGAGATGGGCTGGTACTTCTGAAAACTTTTCCTCTCCGACCAGTCAGTGGGAACCCAAATACGGAAACACTCGAGAATTATTAAAACACCCATATGTTTACAACAAAAAAATATCAATTCAGAGGGAGTGGCTATTGAGGAACTTGCAGGAAAAACTAATGTGGTTTATTAGAAGAAGATACGTGAGAAGATTGGTTTATAGCCAAATCGCAAATAGAATTCCATGAGAAATAATGAAGGGAAGAAGAGGAATGTTAAAGTCTCACACAATAACCAATATACCTTTATTTTGTCAACAATCACTATGTTGGTATGAAATTTTTCCCGGAGAATTTTGTGAAGATCTGATTATTTAAAGTAGGAGTGTTTTTGCGAACTAGAACTTAAAATGAATAACGCTACCGAACAGAAATCTGGGCAGGAGCAGAAGCTCAGCAGTTTTCAGAATCCTCCCTGGTGTAGGAATTTTGTCAGATGGAGTGAAATTACCATTTGCCAGATAAATGGGAAAAATGAGCATGCCAGAAAAAGCGATTGCAAAACTAAAAAGAACAATCCACTAGTAAAAGACATTCACCTAAATATCTCTCTAGAAAAAATTAAAAGGTAGAATCCCATAAGTCATTAGATGGAATAATGAAAATCGACGGAAATCAAATTATTCAGTTAAAAGAAGGGCAATCAGTTCAATTGCTCTCCTAAAATTTTGCAAGATGCCGCTTGCAGTGAATTACAGCATTGATTCCTCCTATCTCTGAAAAGAGGATGAGATGTTTGAAGAGCATGACATTTTTTTGGGCTGCTTAGAGAGAAATAATAAAAAGACAGGATTAAAGGACATCTTAAAGGAGGTATTTATTGATGGTTTTATTCTTATTTAGAACAATTGTGAAAAAATATTTTATATTTACAATAGTATTATATAATATAGGTCGTGTGTTGATTGAGTTCACTCACTCATATAGTGAATAGAGAATATTTATTTAAATAATGATTAATAGGTGATAAAAATAGTGTAATTAATTTATATATTATATATTATATTTAATATATATATATTATATAATATATATATATATATTATATATTAATATTATGAATATTTAATATTAATATTATATTTATTATATATATATTATATTATATATATATATATTAATTAATGATTTTATTTTAATTTTATATTAATATTTAGAAGTATTATATATAATAATATTTATATATTTAATATATATTATAGGTTTATAGTATATAATTGAATAAAAGGATAGTATTGAGTAGTTATTTATGAATATGATATAAATTAAACGTAGAATAAGTGATATATGTTATAATAGTATATAGTATTTTATATTGAGTGTTTGATGATTTATATATATATATATATGATGAGGAAAAGCAACATAAAAGGAGGGTTTTGAAAGTATATATATATTATGTATATATATATAATGTATATATATATATTATATATTAATAATATAGTATAGAGCTAGCTGGTAAACAATAATATGTATATTATACTAGTAACTTGCTATATATAGATATAGGGTTAGAGAGATAACGGTAATCAGTCATAAAAAAGATATATAAGTATGTAAAAGAAAAAGAGAGATATTTTAGTGATATAAGTGAATAAGGTATAAAATAGAGTTATAATAGAACTCACAATAAAACAACAATAAGATGAGTTATATATTTGCATACGAGATATAAGTATGATTTTGAGAGTTTGAATTGCTGTAACGGAAGTGAGGAGAGGTTGAGAACTTTTGATAGAGTTAGAAATACTTTCGTGGTATTTTACGTTGACTTTAAATATAATAGATAAATAGTTAATAGTTTTTATAATACTACTGAGAAGAGATACAAATTTTTCCTAATATTTATGAATTCAAAATTAAAAATAAAATAAAAAAATTGTATTTTTATAAATAATAATACGGTATATTAATAAGTAGTGTAAGCCCCTCAATAAATTTATTTAATAATTTTTGATTTCTTTTGGATATATATACTCTCAATATAATAGTTTAAATATTGTAAAATGATAATAATTTGTGGACCAACATTCATTTATATGATATATATAGTATTATATAATATAAATTTATATATATATAAGTATTTATATATATAATAAGAAATATAAGGATAATAGAATGGACATTCTGGTTGTGAGTTAATAGGTAGCTCGTTAATTTATATCACAATATATATGGATAATAGAGGATATAATTCCAAAGCCAGCCGAGGGTAATTAAATTGATAGTGGTGAGCGATGGGAGTATTAGTATAAGAATTTTAAAATATATCGCTTACACTTAGTCTATGTATTGGTGAATCTTATAGCACTAGACGCACATATCACTAATACTAAAGGCTAATAAGACCTCAAGGTATACTTCTATTCAATAGATTAATACGTATCGAGAGTAGATGGTTATATATATAAAACTTAATAGATGATAACCAACTCTCTTAATTCTATAGCTATACGGATTCACTCTTACTCAATGAGCTCAAAAAGTTTTGGAGAGGGATACACCTCACTCACCTTTTAGATAATGGAATGGCCTATTTAGCTCACTAGTGGCTATATGATTGGTTATTGATGTTATAACCTTGAGAGTGAGAGATAATACTCTATAACAATTTACATATATAATATATGATTTAACATATATAATAATAATTTTTTATTTCTGTTCTTATTTTTATTCTCTACAGTTGTCTAACCTGCACTTACTCACAAGGGCAGACATACTCTGGTTCAAGGAGCCTGTGTGTTTATGCCTCACAATGAGAACAATACACCAACTAATTAAACGACAAAAATTTTACGAGTACGTGTTGTGTGTGAAGCACAGACGCAGGCTTTAAAGTGAGAGGGAGATTGTATATATATAGATTTATATATTTATGCATAAGGTAGAACTTAATCAGTTATGATGAAGAAAGTTTTTCCACATAAACAGAGTACTCACGATTGGGATAAAAGGATATGGAGAGATAGTCACCGCAGACGACGAAACTATAACCTGAGTTACCAATATCTCCACTTATACAAATAAAATACTCCTATACCAAACAATGCGCTAGACACGCACCCCCATTTGTAAGCTACGATGTGTGCGAGTCGCTTAAGGGTGGAGTTGTCTAGGCGATTAAAGCTGACAGTTCTCCCTCTTGGCGCACGCGCCACGCCTCTTTAGACTCTGGTTACCATATGATAGTAGACAAAAATAGGTATATAAACTCTATCGATAGCAGCCCTACACTATTGCTGGTTGACCCGCTCAGAAAGATATAGTGAGGGTTCAGAGTGATAAAGTGGAAAGCTCACTATATTATAATACCACGTGAGATTTCATAAAGTTCTTTTAAGCTCTATTTGTTTGATCATCTCTTGAACCTCATAGTATCCACAGATACTCAGTGGTATGCAAACTCAGAAAGTCCATCCTCACTCCAAGCATGTGGGATTCGCATAGCTCAACGTACTTCTTCAATTATTTTACTAAAAGAGTCGAGAAATAGTACTGATTACGCCTGTATATGTAATAGTGCTGGTATAAGTATGACTCTCTCAGAAGAGAAAGCAAATAAGAAAAGTCTTCGCATGTTCTAAACACTCAGAAGTGCTCTTTCTCAAGTTAAGTACTTTGAGTGAGGCGCGCATGAGTGATCTATACAAACCGTCGTAATCCAGTTGTTTCTCAATATTTGACGTGTATTCAATGATGGAGAATAAGTATATAAAAAGTCACAGAAGATTTATATATATCGTAATTTCGGTAGCAAGCAACGATAAGACGAATCGAGACTCACTCTCGCTACGAAAGAGAAGAGAGTACGAGAGATAAGATATAGAGGTAAAAGTTGTATAATTTATCAGCATGAGAGGAGACACTATAATAGTCTATAGAAGTGTAGTTTGACCGTACTGTTGTGTATTGAGTCTCTTTATAAATTTTCTTCTCAACAACGCGATATGCTAGACTACCTCACATCACACAGAGAAATAATTATTATCAGTTAGTCCTCTCAAATATCCAAGCGTTAAATAGAATACTCTCACGGATCACAATATAAGGAACTCAGCATTTATATGAGATAATTCTATGCAATGCAAAACAGACCTATCAAGGGAAGACATAAATTGATAATACTAGAGAGTATGAAGAATAGTATCATAGAGATCGGTTAGTTTATGTCCGAGCGGAGCACAGGAGATTTGTATAATACAGACCATGGAATCGTTCTGCTTGTGAGAGATCGACTCTACTGTAGACAGGCTCACATGAGAGTTAATGTAGGAATCACACAGACAAGAACCCTGCCCATCGACACTGAAGTGCCAATACTATAATTTTTTTTTGTATAAAATTGCCCTCACAGAGCCTCATGGTATTAATTACTAGTCGGAGTGCAGCCGTTAATTTATTAAATAATTAGCCTCGAGAAGTCCAGGCCCATATAAGTTTCAGGTGAATATATATTTATTATCCCTGACGTAAACGACAGAACATCATAATACATTACTAAGTTATGTAATTTATTAATATAATATGCTCTTCGAGCTAGAGGTAATAAGTACGTGAATGTCAGAAGAACCCGATCTTCGTAATTATATATATAATTGCTTGCGTAGATCCAGTATAATAGACCAGTATAAAAACAATTATCTTATATTATGTATACAAGCGCCTATTCACCGTGAGAGCCGCATATACAATAAATACTAGCGCGAATCTAGAGAGTATCAAAAATTTAAATCTACTATACTATCTTAGTGAGAGTAGAATGTTAGTAATTGACAATACAAGATTCTGTATTGATGATTATTTAATGGTATCAGTATAGATTTAACACTAGTGTATGTATACTTAGTGTGCTTGAGAGAGTTTATATGACTTTTCAGATAATTGAGCGAGTCTAGTGTGATGTTTTAACAATCGGCGAAATATTTTATTTCAACAATATATTGCTAGTTGATGTTATAATATAATAATATACATAGGGATCTGATAGATCTATCGGGTTGTGAGTGCACGGTTATATATGACTTTAGGTAGTCATTTACATGAGGGGTGAGAGTGTCTAATTATTTGGTTGTAAGTCATGAATATATGAAACCTAGAATTCCTGATTAAATATACCTTTTATTTAATATTATTCACATGTTTAAGGCTCAAACTAATATATGGATAATCACGGAGCGATACAGTATAGTTGGGATAAGATACACAGTTTGTGAGAGTTGATTGAAGAGATTAAATATTTATGATATCTAAAGTAATGCGAGAATAACAATGTAAATAGTTTGACCTTTTGTTCAGGTGAGTTAGTACGAAATATATTTTTTCAACAATATATATTTTTCTAAATAGCTATTTTACCCGTGATATGCTAGTACAGGGCAGAACCCTATTGAGTTTTACAAAACATATTTTATCTTACATGATCAAAATAAATTGTTAATATTAAATAACTCTTATGTAGTTTAGATATACTGTATAATAAAGAATAGTAGTGATAATATGATCTCATATAGGATAAAGTTTAGACGTATATGATAATATTGAGCGATACAAAAATAATAAAAAAAAAATAATCATTAATTATTATATTTTTTTATTTGATAAAAAACAAAACAAAAAGAATATAAAAATAAAATATAAATAAATAAGAATAAATAATATCATAATTATATTATAATTGTATATTATAGGCCTGTGTAACTATTTTTAAATTAATATTTTTTACTCGATATGCTAATGAATACTTCACAGCTTGAGGTGTACTCTTCATTACTAAAGTAATATACATTATTTTTATATAGTATTTAATATTGTGATATGTCCACAAACAGTTTGTACTACTGTATATACAGTATGGTGAGAGAATATCTATTATTGAGAAAAACTTTAGATTATCCCAATGGGTAAGCTCCGCAGCGACAAATCTGGGTTGGTATACAAAAATTTTTCTTGTAATAACGTCAAAAATGTCTATACGTATCTAACGCCAATTATATGACGCCATGCGCTCAGAGATTTACACAATAAAAGAAGTTGATATTAGAATAATAATAATAGTGAGATTTTTGATTTTAGTGTATTTTTGGAGTGCCTCCAAAATTTTTTTATTTTTATAATGTAAATGGTAACTAAATTATTTTTAATAGCTATATTATATGATATTTTTATTTATTGATGAAGAATGAAATTTTTAGATTGGCCTTTTAATAACTTGACCGATATTATCTAAGAGTGTTGGTGATATAGATTTAAATATTTTTATGTATAATAGTCCACTCCAATGATAGTATTATACTAATACCCTATGGACAGTAATAGTTACAAAATCTATAATTTATAAAATGTGTAGTGTTTATCCACTACCCAACACAACTCAAACACATAGATACCCAAAAAGAGATAATTTTAAAAATTTTTAAGTTACCGGAGACTCTCTTCCTAAACGTGGAACTTAGTCTTAGTTAAAAAACAATACTTACCAGATCGTAAGTTGCGCCAATTAATAGGTGGTTTTACTAGATTCGGGATACCAAATATAATAATTGTTGTAGAGAATCTTAATATCTATGGAGTGTTTGTAATGAGAGTGTGTTGTATCAAATTTCTTTATAAGAAAGTGTATAGATCTGATTGCATCAATGACTAGAGTGTATACGAAAGTCAGGATTCTAAAGTCGGGACCTAAGCAAGTGATAGAGTGCACGCAGCTAAGATGTAGTATTATCTTCAACACAGTGTTATGTGATACTCTTCGTATAATATAAGTGATAAATGACCATAAGTCATCATATATTAAATATACTCGCCGAGAGAGTAGAAGTTAAAGGAAAATGTCCAGATACTCATTTGAGTGATCGTGATACACACAACTCTGTATATATGAGATAAGTATATAGTCATTTGATGATAAACTTAGAGATAGAGGGAATCTCTCTCTGTATATTGTTCTATATCGTGATATTAGATAGAGATATACAAAATATAAGAGAGATTTGTCATGAACGAGTTTATCTCATAGTAGTGTTGTGTTTGAGAGCCATATTCGATTTTGGTCATTGACAGTTGTTATATAATAAACGTTGTAAGGAATAGTGTGATGTAAATAGTTCTCTAGCTTGTGTTCTCACTCAAAACTGAATGCCGTGAGCAGTGCTCGTGCAGAATAGGGCGTGAAGTAATGTGTATTACGCCACACTCACACTAATAAGATTGTTATATTAGACTTCTCTCATGTCTGTCCTCAATTCGTCAGTATGTGTTTTCACTCATTGTGGTTCCCCGATTTAGTCAAAATCTATATTGCTCGCTATTTTGGCTCTAATTCTTCACATGAGATCTAAATCAACTAAGATTAGTATATATAAGCATACTACACTCTCACCGTAAGAATCTCTCTGTAAGTAGACTATTCTGCTCATTTTTTAATAAAATATATAATCGTGTGTTTCAATTATTGTATACTATATCCTCATATCTTATTAGGTGTAGTTATATTAGTTTTGCTCACGATTTAGACAAATATGATGATATATGCGACTCCTTACTACCACTTTCTCTATTCAGTATAAAAAATAAATATATTAGAGTTTATATGAAAGATAACTCAAATTGAGATATTATATTAATGCAATAAAAATAAAATAATTACTAAATAATATAATATTAAATATAATATTTAAATTTAAATAATATAATATCATCATTAATATTAACTGTCCCAGTCAAAATAAAGTAAATATTTATCAATAAATCAATAATTCAATAATAATTAATTCACGAAAAAATATTTCAATGATAAATTAATATCATGACTTATGCACATATAATAATCTTTATGTTAGTAACTCACACTAGAGATCAAGATAAATTATCTCACTCGTGCATATATAAATACTATACTTTCTACACTTTTACAATAATTGTTTTACAAATTAATTGCTTGACTCAATGAATATAACGCTGCTGTGAGCTATATTATAGATTCACATAAGTCACACTCACAGACTTTATATGCCATTATTCTATTTCATCTCATAACATAAATTAATGGTATACCATGATATAATTATTTCTCTCTATTTATGAGATTTATGTATCACTTACGTATTTAAGTTATTGAGTCATGATTATAATGTTATTTTAGTAATCTGATCTACGTATATTACGCAACAAAAGAGATTAGATTTATTCTCATGTTTTATATGTAATGTTATAGTAATTCTCTCACTCTAACTTGTGTGACTTTTATATCCCGTTACCTCTATTATAAGCTTAACATAATACTATCACACTTGCAAATTATTACATTCTGTGCGAATACTAACATAACTTTTAAATTAACCTACTTTTGTCTCTCACTATACTGTTTGTACTCTTCTATTTACTCACGATTGAACTAAATAAATAATCTGCTATCCTATTTACTTATTACATAGTGTAGTATATCTTTCACACTCATTTCTAGATGAAATTACCTCTCATACCCCTTTTAGTTACTTCCTGATTAAATCTTATATATTTAATTTAATCTATCTTAAAGATAATTGCTTTCAATTGTTTTCTCACCCTCTCTCACGAGTTTCCCCTTTATCCAATTTATTAAAAATACTCCTATAATACTTAGAATTAAGATAAATCTACACTCACAACTCCTCTATTTTCATTGCCATTATAATATTGGTCTCTTATCATTGTCACTAGTTACACTAATCTTTTAAGCTCTCAGTTCGACACAGGGCTTATTTAATAAATATAGTGGCTCACTTATAATTCAGATATATTGATATTATATTTTTTTTTCTTCTAGTTTCCTCTCTACTGATTAACTATTCCTATATTAATTATCTAGCTAGTGAAACTCTCTCGAGTTTTGTTTTATTGAGCTATATATTATTTACTCATCATGATGGTTTCATGTGAAATATACTATTGCCAGATTTCTAAATACAATTATCTTATTTACATTTAGAATATTCTAATTTAGATATCTTTTTTTTTTCTTATGTGTTTCATTGCATTGTGTGATCATGGTATAATTACACTCAGTGAGTATAATGCATGGCTACCTATCTATAATTTAGAAATGCATATTTTCCTGTACAGGAAACTTATTAACATTACATTCCACTAATCACCTCTCGCTTACAGGGTAACATCCTTAATTAGAGTACTTTAACACTCTTACTAGAAACTCCATATATTTGTATGCGTGTATGTTAGCACCGTGCTCTCTATATAGAGCTTTATTAATAATCTATGTGATCTTTTTTCACTTACTAATATACAGAGGACTTCTACTAATACTAATCTGAAGATATAAATACGTTCTTCAACTAACACTTGTTGTCTCTTCACTAGCTCTATTCTTATATACGTTTACTATAACATAAATCTTACACTATCACTCCTCCGTGTTAATCAAAAGTGCTACAATACTATTCTTAAGAAGTGAGAATACTTACATTCACCTCCTTGACACTATTGATGGTATTTTAATCGTAATTAACATCATGACTCATATACTTTCCACTCCTCATAATCTCTCCTTTATTATAATATATCCATAATTTATAATATTCTAAAATCAACATTTCATATCGCTACACTTAATATTATACCCTAAGATAAATTGTCCTTTATTACTTCTCCCCTCTCATATCCAAATTTATATGATAACTTACTCATACTTCTCCTAACATCTTAGTTCCACTCTCCCTCACAATAAATATATAATTTCCTCATATATAGTTTTAGATCTATATATTTTATATTCGAAACATCCATCTCACAATAAACTACTATCGTGTGATACACTGTTTTGCTCATCCTAACTTATCGGTGCACTATACTCTTCCTCTCATTCATGCATCTTAACTCAATCATACTTTTTCTTTCAAATAACATCTAACAATACGCTACTCTCTCTTCTCCTCCTCTCTACTCACTCCTCAGCTTTCACAATCATCTCTGTTTCTTTCTCTATCCACCTCATACATTTACATCTGGTCGTACACACGTATGCATCTCTTTTAGCTATAGACTCAGGTCTTTTGTAACAGACACTTCATTATACATATTACATACACAACCATTATCTTTTATTTATATCAATTCAGCATATTCTTTGCACTGTACCCCTTTAGCTGTAAGATGGCACTCTCCATATCTTGATGGTAGTTTTTATCTTTAGGTGTATAATGAGAGTGGTGAGTAATGTGGAGACACACCTAAGCTAAAGTTACTACAGTTACTTATCATATATATTCATCTCTTCTATCTTATATTTTCATTATATCTCCTATGCTATCTCATTACTCTATATTATATTCTCTTCACTTACTCTATTCATATATACTCTGATACTTTTATCTTTACTCTTCTATACGATACTATTCTCTCTATATCTCTCGTGTGACTCTGATGCTAGTAGACTCTCTTCATATCTCCTACTCTCTCTTATTACTTCATCTTACTTCAACTACATAACTTCTTCTCTCTCATCTCTAATCATCTCTTACTACTCCTCTTAATGATCATCATCATATCACTATCTCTTCATCTTACTCTCATATCTTCACTACTCTCTCTCATCTCTCTATCTTATCTTATATTAACTCTTACTCTCTTCTACTCTTTTACTTCTCTCTACTCTTACTCATTCTTATATATATATCATTATCATTACTATCTCTATCTCTTACTTCTTATTTCTCATCTTATTATTACTCATATATAATTCATATCTCATCTTATACTCTCTCATATTACTTATAATATATTATACTATCTTCATCTATTATCTCTTACTCTTAATTATCATTCTTTTACTCTTACTTAATTATCTTCTACCACTTCTTCATCTATCCTCTCTCTATCTTACTACTCTATCTTACTCTTATCTCTATCTATTACTATCACTCTCTCTCATCCTATATCTATACTTACTTCTCTTACTATATTATTCTTATATACTATTATCATCTACATATTATACTATCTATATTATCTCTCATTACTTACTACTATTTAATATTCTTAATCACTAACATATCTCTCTCTTATTACTATATATTATTATATTAATAATATATTATATATTATACTATATATATCTTCATTACTATATCTCTATCTTCTCTTCAATCTCTTTTACTTATATATTATATCTTACTCTTTCATCTATACTATTACTTAACTATAATATTACTAATTATTACTATATTACTATATATTCATTACATTCTTCTAATTTACCATCTATCTTTCTATTACTACTGCTATCTTACTTATCTTACACCTCTTACTTCTATCTCATTCTCTTCTCTTTATACATCTTATACTACTTATCATTACTACCTACCTCTCTCATTCATCTTTTTAGATTAATATATATATTAATATATGATTTAAATTATAATATATATTATATATTAATATTAGTTATATATATATATTTATATTATTATATATATTATATATATAATATATATATAATTAATATATATTAATATATTAATATTTTAAATTATATATAGTGAGTTCATGATCATATGAGAGTAAGTGGTGAACTTTAATATTGTTTATCCACTAATTATATATAGGATTATACTTACGTATCTCACACGACTCTACTCTCTCTATTAAAATGCTACGTTTTATTAGTGAGAATTATATTATATATTATTTATTTTATATTATTAGAGAGTAATAATTACTATAACCCTATACTATCATACTAATAAACATACAAATAATAATAATATTATAGTAATTACTATATAAATAAATAATTATGATTTTTATTATAAAGTTATTTAGTGTATAATTAATTAATAATATACGTCTACTAAAGTCAACACCCGATCACCTTGTGATAGGGTGATAATCTCACGGTTATATTAATATAATATATATAACCACCATTATGAGTATTTAAATTATATAGGTATATATACCACCATTGGTTAGATACAGGTGTATGTGAATCTTCGTGTTATAACTACTATTTTGATGTGTAGTTCTTCGTCTTATACTAGTTTAAAAAGCATCTTACACGTGTTATATTAATTTCTGAAATTAAATATAAATTTTAAGATTTCTGTATCTATGTTACTATTATCTACTATAATCATATATATATTTATCAAATGAAAAAATTTTCATTAGAGAGAATATATTAATAGTCAATTTATTTATACTAGTAAATAATAAAGGATATAAAATGTTAATAAATCCGGATCTGATTTATATGATGTGACTCTCTCACTATCATACACAGTCAGTGCTCACATTATCTATCTGTTGACTAATCCTTAGCAATATGCGTGTGTGTTTTGCTTAGTTAGCATAGTCAATGTAATCTCTTCATTTGTATCAATAACCTAAAATTAATTTTTTACTATAATATATGTAATTATATATTACTCAAGTAATATTTATGAATTAGCGTATAATTTTGAGTTCTAGATTTAATAGTGAATCATAAGATATCTCAATTGTATAATTTTATCGACACAGTAGTAATTAATTAATAACCTTATCATATATTGAGATACATCAAAACTGTAACGCTGGTATCACCGTCATATCCATATCAATTTCTACGGCTAGTAGTATAGTATAGTGGAATCAGACCAATAGTATATAGTCCACTATTAAAATAATGCGTGAAAGCGTGATTATTTTATCTTCATCAAATATTAACTGTTTATTTATAGGTGTCGAGTGATCACATTAAGTTACTCTTATGTCGCCTCGAGTATTAATACTTACAGTACTCTCAAGTAATGTAGACTTCAATATATGAGTGTAAAATAAATTTATTAGTTAATTCCCCTAATCATGTATATATCCATAAAATATACATTTTAAAGTTCAAGTAACATATTTGATCAACGTTTCTCTACTATTTAATATCAATATAGTGTATTATATTTACTAATTTAGTATACTCGTATCTATATATTTTAGGTACTAATATATCCACTCCTCATTATACTTATTATATAAATTATTATAAATTATCTCTTATCTTTATGATTATAGGGAATGCATGATTATTCCTAATATAATTAATACCGTTAAGTGTAAAGGTTGACTCATGTGGTATAATTATGATATATGAATCGATAATATTATTTTATTTCATTTTTATTAAATTTTTTGGGATATTTTAATTAGTCAGAATGTGAGTGTACCGAGACTCCTACCCTCCTTAAAGATTCCCTAGGGTACCTCAAGTACATCACACGACGAATGCCATATAGACGCCTGTAATTATGATAGCATGATGTTAAACTTATTTATCATTATTAGATTACTCACAGAAATTTTTAATAACTCTACGCTCAATATAATAATATTAACATCATAATATATCAATGAGTAATAATTATATATGTGTATCACTATGGCTCATACTAATTATGTGATATAAGACGTTATAAATAATAAATATATTATTACAATAATAGATATATAATATTTATTATATAATAATTGATATTCTCTAAATATAGTTAATATAAAAATATATTACTAATTATATTTATCTTAATAAATAGATTAATTATATAACTATTTCTAGTGAGTTTAACTTAATGAGTAATAGCTGAAAATAGTATGTTAATATATATAGTAAATTAATAATAATACTGTAATATTAATATATATAGTAGCATATATTCACATTAGCTACTTAATTATGTTATTTCTCTATAAATATAAATTATTTATG
>JABUQX010118736.1:0-26934 GCA_015478945.1 Trachelipus rathkii | reverse complement strand
AATTTATCATCAGATATCAGCACTCTTGTTTAGACCAGAAAATGAGATAGTATTAAAAGGGTAAAAGCGTAAAAAGAAGAATAGTGAAAATGAGAGATATGAAACACTGTTGTAAGTAATAAGTACCTAAAGACATCATTGGTTTGTTCCTTGGCGATTTAGTCCAAACATCCTTCTTCTACAGGAAACTTTATTATCAGATATCAGCCCTCTGTTTTTTAGTATCAAAATGAGGTATGTATTGAAAATAGTAAAAGAGAATAATTAGTGAAATGAGATTATTAACAGCAGCTTTCAAACTGTCTAAATAAGACCTAAAGACAGTCATTGGTTTGTTCCTTGCGATTAAGTAAAAACCATCCTTCTTCTACAGAAACTTTATCATTGATATCAGCCCTCGTTTTTTTAGATAAGAAATAGTATGTATAAAATAGGTAAGTAAAAAGAATAATTAGTGAAATGAGATTAGAACAGCAGTCTTCAACTTGTTGGAACTAATACCTAAAGAATCATTGTTTGGTCCTTGGCGATTACATAAAAAACATCCTTCTTCTACCGGAACTTTATCTCAGATATCAGCCCTCTTTTTTTAGTATAAAGAAATTATGGTATGTAATGAAAAATAGGTAAAAGAAGATAATTAGTGAAATGAGATTTTAAACAGCAGGTCTTTCAACCTTTGTAACTAAGTACCTAAAGACATCATTGTTTGTTCCTGGCAATTTAGTACAAACCACGTTCTTCTACAGAACTTTACATCAGTATCAGCCCTCTTGTTTTCGTATCATAAATGAGGTATGAAATAAAATAGGGTAATATATTATATATATTGAAATGAGATTATGTGTGTATATCATATTCTTTATATCTGTGGTATATTAAGTACCAGAAGGACATCATGTGTGTTGTTCCTTGGCGAGTTTTATATACATATATTCTCTCTAGCATAACTTTAATATCAGATATCACCGCTCTTTTTTAGTATAAGAAATGAGTATGTATTGAAAATAGGTAAAGAGAATAATTAGTGAATGAATTCATGAACAGCATCTTTCAAAACTGTTGTACTAAGTACTAAAGAATCATTGGTTTGTGCCTGTAGCGATGTTAGGTTAGATAGTACATCCTTATTCTACAGGAAACTTATCATTCAGATATCAGCCCTCTGTTTGTATCAGAAATGAGGTATGTATATATATATAGGTATAAGGCAAAAATATGAAATTCGTGAAATAATATGACCAAAGGTTAGTTTCAGTCCCTCAAACTATTTGTGACTTAGGAGCTAAAGACATCTATTCTCTATTTAAGTAAAAAAAACATCCTTCTCTTACAGAACTTATCATTGATATCAGCCCTCTTTTTTTTTAGTATAAGAAAATTAGGTGTAGATTAAGAATAGGTAAACGGTAAAAGAGGAATAATAGTGAAATGAGATTTGATAAGCAGCATGTCTTTCATACGTGTTGTTGTGAACTAAGTACCTTAAAAGGACATCATTGTTGGTTCCTGGCATTAAGTAAAAAAATCTTCTTCTACCGAACTTTATCATCAGATTATCAGCCCGCTTATTTTATGATAGGAAATTGGAGATTATTGAAAATAGGTAAAAGAGAAAATTAGTGAAATGAGATAATGAACCAGCAGTTTTTTCAGATACTGTTGTAACTAAAGTTACCTAAAAGACATCATTGTTTTGGTTTCTTGGCGATTTAGTATAACAAACATCCTTCTTCTCCAGGAACTTTATCATCAGATACTAGCCCTTCTGTTTTTAGTATCAGAAATGAGATGTATTGAAAATAGATAAAATATATATATTGAGATGTGTAGGTAAAAGTGAATAATTAGTGAAATGAGATTGTAAACAGCAGTCTTTAACAGTTGTAACTAAGTACCTTAAGACATCATTGGTTTTGTTTCCTTTGCGATTTAGTACACACTTCGTTCTTCTTATCAGTAAACCTTATCATCATTAACATTTGACCAACCTGCCCGTATCAGAAATTATATATATTATATATGGAAAAGAGAATAATTAGTGAAATGAGTTATGAACAGCAGTCTTCAACTGTTGTAAACTAAGTACCTAAAGGCATCATTGGTTTGTATATCTATTATATATATATCACTCCCTTCTTCTACAGGAACTTATCATAGGAACCAGCCCTCTTTTTGGTATCAAAAATTAGGTAAATGTATTTGAAATGTGGTAAAAGAGAATAATTAGTGAAATGAGATTTATGAACAGCAGTCTTTCAACGTGTGAACGAGGAGTACACCTTAAAAGACATCAGCTAGTTTGGTTCCTTGGCATTTAGTACAAACTTCTTCTTCATACCAGGAAACCTTTATCATCAGATATTCAGCCCTCTTGTGTTTAGTATCAGAAATGAGGTATGTATCGAAAATTGAGATAAACGTATTATATAACTAGGAAAAGAGTTTATGAAAATCTTTCATCTGTTGTAACTAAGTACCTAAAGACATCATTAGTTTGGTTCTATATTATCTATATATCTATCTCTTCTACAGGAAAATTAATCTCATATATATCCTCTTGTTTTGAGTTGCTAGAAAGGAAAATAAAGTTCTCTAGCGGGTGAAAAATTAGTGAAAAATGTTTAAATATATATTATCTCTTATATTTTATATCTATTTTTTTTTATTTCTCTTATAATACATCATTTTTTTTTTTTTTTTTTTCTCTTCTTATTATTTTTTTTTTTTTTTTTTTTATTTTTTTATTTCATAATTTTATCTTTTTTATTTATCTTTTTTTATTTCACATTACAACATAAAAGTTTTTTTATTTCTTTATAAGTAAGAATTTATCTCTCATTTTACAATTTATAAATAAGTTATTATATATATTTCTTTATTATTATTTTTTTTTTTTTATTATTATATTCTTTATTTATATTACTATTATAATATTAAAGAAGACCTTATTTTTTTTCTTCATTAGTATCGATAATCTCTCTATCACTCTCTATGAAACTTTATTATTAATTATTCCTCTTCTTTTTATTCTATCTCTTTATTATATATATAATTTGTATTATTTATTTATATTTGTATATAATTATTATATAATTAGTGTTATTATATTATTATTTTATTCTCTCTCAATCTTTCAACTTTTTTTTTACTATATTATTTTAAATCTCTATATATTTTTTTCTTTTTCTCTTTTTTTTTTATACACACTTTCTTTTTTTTTATATTAATTCAAAAAAATATCACGTTTGTCAAGCTTATATTTATATTATTATTTTTTTTTTTTTTTATTGTTATTTTAATTATTATTATTTATATTATATTTATTATTATTTGATTATTAATTATTTTTATTTACTCTATGTATTTTCTATTATTTTTTTTTTTTTTTTTTTTTTTAACGATTGTAGTACTTGCAGAACTGTCGAGTTCCTTGGCATTTTATATAATATCCTTCTATCTATCCAATCATCATATCAGCCCTCTTGTTTTTTGTATCAGAAATATTATATATATATATATATTAAAAGAGTATGTAAAAGGTAAATGTAAAACGTAAGTGCAACATATTTGTAATGTATTATATTTCTAAAGACATTTATGTTCCTGTGCGATTTAGTACATATATCATCCTTCTCACAGGTAATTTTATCTATCATATATAATCAGCTCTCTTTTAAGTATATATATATATATTTTTTATGTATTTATAAATAGGTAAAAGAGAATTATATATTATTTTTGAAATAGATTATGAATTACTAGCTATTAATTATTGTTAACAAGTATCTCTTATTATAAATTTCAGGTTGTTTTGTGCGTTTTGGAGATTTAGTACAAAACATCCTTCTTTTATCTATTATTTATCATCAAATATCAGCCTTCTTGTTTTTAGTATCAAAATGTAGTATATAGTGGAAGAGTAAAAGAGAATAAAGTTGAAATGAGATATGAAACAAGCAGTCTTTCATATACTGTATATCTATTACATGTACCTTAAGACATCATGTTTGTTCTCTGGCGATTTAATAAAAATCATCCTTTCTTTACAGTAGACTTATCATTTGTATAATCAGCCCTCTTTTCTTTAGTTATAAGTAAATGATTTGGTATGTATTGAAAATAAGTAAAATTGAGAAGGTATAATTATAATATATAGTTATATATCTATCAGTTTTCAACTTGTTGTAACTAAGTAGTGCCTAAATGACATCTGTTTGGTTCCTTTACTCATTGTTACCAAACAGCCTGCTTCTATCAGAATCTTTATCATCAGATATTCATGCCCTCTTGTTGTTTTAGTTCAAATGAGTAGTATTGAAAATGGTAAAAACGAGAATAATTTAGGGAAATGAGATTATGAACAGCAGTTTTTCAACTTTGTAACGACATACCTAAAGACATCTAGTAGTTTGTCCTTGCGCGAATTTAGTACAACTTTTCTTCTACAGGAACTTTTTCATCAGATATCAGCCTCTTGTTTTTAGTATCAGAAATGAGTCGTTGTATATGAAAGAATAATAATAAAGAGAATAATTAGCTGAATGAGAGTATGGAAGAGCAGTCTTTTTAACTGCTTGAACTAGAGATACCTAAAGACATCATGGTTTAGTTTCCTTGAGATTTATACACATTCCTTACTTCTACAGGAACTTTTATCATCAGATATCAGCCCTTATGTTTTTAGTATCAGAAATGAAATTTGAGGGATGGATTGTAAAATAGTTAAAGATAGAATATATATATATATATATTATGTATATTCAGCAGTTCATATTTGTAACGAAGTACCAAAGGGACATTATTGTTTCGTCCTTTGCGATTTAGTACAAACATCCTACTTCTACAGAACTTTATTCATTAGATATCTATGTCTCTGTGTATTATCGAAATATGAGTTAACAGCAGTCTTTCATAACTGTTGTGAACTATAGTTAAATAAACGATCATCATTTTTGTTTGGTTCCTTTGAGATTTTAGGTTATAGACATTCTATCTTTCTCAGAACTTTTATCATCAGATATCAGCCTCTTGTTTTTAGTATCAGAAAAAAGGTATGTATTGAAAATAGGTAAAAGAAGAATAATTAGTGAAATGAGATATGAACAGCATGTTTTTCAAACTGTTTAAACTAAGTACCTAATAGATGACATCATTGGTTTTGGTTTCCCTTTGAGATTGTAGACAAACATCCTTCTTCTACAGAACTTATCATCAGATATCTGTCCTCTTGTTTTTTTTAATATCAGAAATGCGGTATGTATTGAAAAAGGTAAAAAAATAATTTTGAAATGAGAGTCATGAACAGCAGTCTTTCCAACTTTGTAACTAAGTACCTAAGTACATGTCATTGGTTTTTCTCTTGCGATTAGTACTAAACTGTTCCTTCTCTACAGAAACTTATTCATCAGATATTCTGCCCTCTTGTTTTTAGTATTAGAAATGAGGTATGTATTAAAGAGATTAATAAAAGAGAATAATTAGTTGAAAGAGGTATAACAGCGTTCTATATCTAACTTAATGTAACCTAAAGACATCACTGGGTTTCGGTTCCTGTCTACTTAGTTGCACACTTCCTCTCTACTAAAACTTGTATCTATCAGATATCAGCTCTCTGTTTAGTATTCAGAAAATGAGGTATGTATTGAAAATAAGGTTAAATATGAGAATTTAATTAGTGAAATGAGATTGTGAACAGCAGTCTTTCAACTTTGTTGTAACTAAGTAAATAAAACATCATTGGTTGGTTGCCGTTTGGCTGATTTAGTTACAAACTTCCTCTTTTTCAGTAACTTATCTATCAGATATCTGCCCTCTTGTTTCAAGAAATATATAGATGTAAGAAATTAGATAAAGATGAAAAGATGAATAGAGAGTATTATATCTATCTATCTATTCTTTCAACTGTGGGTAAATCTATAGATCTAGAACATCATTGTTTGTTCTATTATTCTTAGTACACACTTCCTTCGTTCTACAGGAAACTTTATCATCAGATATCAGCCCTCTGTTTTGAGTATCTATATATATTATGAGGTTATTGTGGGAGATTGTGAGGTATGTAATTAAAATATTAAAGAGAATAATAGTGAAATAGATTAATGAACAGCAGTCTTTCACTGTTGTAACTAAGTACCTAAAGACATCAATTGTTTGGTTCCTTGCAATTTAGTACACACTTCCTTTTCCTACAGGAACTTTATATATCATCCCTCTTGTTTTAGTATCAGAAATTAAGGTATTATTGAAAATAGATAAAGAGAATAATTAGTGAAATGAATTATGAACAGCAATCTTTCAACTGGTAACTAATGTACATAAAAGAGCATCATTGGTTTGGTTCCTTGGAGTTTAGTACAAACATCCATCTTCTACAGGAACTTTTTCATCAGATATCAGCCCACTTGTTTTTAGAATCAGAATGAGGTATGTATTTGAAAAAGGTATATATATATATTATTAGTGAAATATTATATATCTATTCTTTCTTTCAACTGTTGTAACTAAGTACCTAAAGACATCATTGGTTTGGTTCCTTGGCGATTTAGTACAAACTTCCTTCTTCTACAGGAACTTTATCATCAGATATCAGCCCTCTTGTTTTTAGTATCAGAAATGAGTATGTATTGAAAATCAGTAAAAGAGAAATATTATATATTATATATTAATCTATCATCTATATCTTTTAACTAAGTAACCTAAAACATCATGGTTTGTTCATTGGCACTTAGTACCACACTTCCTTCTTCTATAGGAACTTTATCATCAAGATATCAGCCTTCTTGTTTTAGTATCATAAATAAGGTATAATTTGAAAATAGATAAAAGAGAATAATGAGTGAAATGAGAGAGAAGAGCAGTCTTTCAACTGTTGTAACTAAGTACATAAAGACATCATTGGTTTGGTTCCTTGGAGATTTAGTACAAACATCCATCTTCTACAGGAACTTTATCATCAGATATCAGCCCTCTTGTTTTTAGTATCAGAAATGAGGTATGTATTGAAAATAGTAAATAGATAAAAGAGAATAATTTAGTCAAATCAGATTATGAACAGGCGTCTTTCAACTGTTGTAACTAAGTACTAAAGACATCATTGGTTTGTTCCTGCGATTTATAACAAACTTCCTTCTTCTACAGAACTTTATCATCAGATATCATCCTCTTTTTTTTAGTATCAGAAATGAGGCTATTATTGAAAATAATAAAAAGAGAATAATTAGTGGAAAATGAGAGTATGAACAGCAGTCTTTCAACTGTTAAACTATATTACCTAATGACAACATGTTTGGTTCCTGGCGATTATACACACGTCCTCTTATCTAAAGGACTTTTATCATCTATATTATTTGCCCTTTGTTTTTATTTCCAGAAATGAGGTATGTATTGAAAATAGGTAAAAGAGAAAATTAGTGAAATGAGATATGAACAGCAGTTTTCCAACTGTTGTAACTAAGTAATAAAGACAATTAGTTGTTTGTTCTCTGGGGGAATTTAGGTACATAAAACTATCCATCTTTTCTAGCGAGAACTTTATAAATACCGATATCCAGCCCTCTTGTTTTAGTATCAGAAATGAGATATGTATTGTGAGAAGTAGGGTAAGAAAGGAGAAAATTGAAGTGAAATGAGATAGAGGGGAGCTGGATGAAGACAATCAGTCTTCAACTGTTGTAACTAAGTACCTAGATAGACGAGCATGTTTTGGTTCCTTGGAGATATTTTAGTACAAAGCATGCCTTCTTGCTACAGAAACGTTGGATCAGCGAATATCAGCCCGTTTGGTGTAGTATCAAAATGCGGGTATGTAGTTGGAAAGAAAGGGTTAAAAAAAGATAATTAGTTGAAGATGAGATTGAGTAACAGCAGGGTCTTTGCGAACTTTAAGCTAGAGTAGCCTAAATGACATCATGTTTAGTTCCTTGCATTTAGTACAAACTTCCCTTTTCTACAGGAACTTTATCATCAGATATCTGACCTCTTGTTTTTAGTATCAGAAATGAGTTATTATTGAACATAGATAAAAGAGAAAAATTAGTGAAATGAGAGTATGACAGCAGTCTTTCAATCGTTGTACTAAGTACCTAAAGACATCATTGGTTTTGCCTTGGAGATTACAAACATCCATCTTCTACAGAACTTTTTCAATCAGATATCAAAGCCCTCAGGTTGTTAGTATCGAGAATGATGTGGGGGGGGGGAGGGGTAGTGGGGAGGGTTGAAATGAGTATAAAAGGAGAGAAATTGTGAAATGAGAGTGGGTGATGAACAGCCAGTCTTTTCAACGTTGAGACTAGGAGTACACTAAAGGACACCTGATGGTTTGTGGTGCCTTGGCGATGTGTAGTAGCAAAGGCATGCTATCTGTGCTACAGGGAACTTGATCATGCAGATAGGTGCAGGCCCTCGTGTTTTGTTAGTGATTCAGGAAAATGAGGGGTTGTGAAAATAGGGTGGAAAGAGGGAGGTTAATAGGGAGAATGAGAGTGGGAGATAACAGCAGGGCTTTCAAGCTTTGTGAACTTGAAGTACATAAAGGACAGGCGAGTTGGTGTGTGTGCCGGTGGAAGTTAGTACAGAGAGCAGTCAGTGTGTCTGAGCAGCAGAACGTTGTAATCAGATATCGAGCCGGGCACTCTGTGATTTTAGTGATTCGGAAATATGAGGTTTGTATTGAAAAATGTAGGTTAAGAAAAAGAAAGGTAAGTTAGTGAGAAATGAGGATATAACAGCAGTCTTGTCAACTGTGGTGTAAGACTAGAGTACCGTAAGGACTATCATTGTTTGGTTCCTTGGAGGGATTTGGAGGTGACAAGAAACATCCAAGCTTCGTACAGTTACTTTATCGATTGCAGATATCAGGCCTTCTTGTGTTTGGCTATCAAAAATGCGGGGGTGATGTTTAAAAAGGAGGTAGAAATGGAAAGAGGTAATAGTGGAAGATGAGGGGGGGATGAATGAACAGCAGTCTTCAACTGGTGTTGAACTTAGGGGGGAGACCTTAAGGTACGGGTGGGGGGGGGGGCGGGTGGGGGGGGGGCGAGTACGCTAGAGAGACATCATTGGGGTTAGTTCGGCTTGGCAGTTGAGTACAAGAAGCAGTCGTCTTCTTACAGAAACTGTGATAACAGAGTGGATCACCCTCTTGTTTCTGGAGTAGTCAGAAATGAGGTATGTGGATGTGAAAATAGGTGAAAAGAGATTAATCAGTAAGGCAATAAGTGAGAGTTGTGAGTGAAGCGAGCAGTGGTTTCCAACGGTGTTGTGAAACTAAGTAGGCTGAAGACGGACTATTGGGTTTGGTTTCCGTTGCGATTTAGTACAGGAAGCTTCCTTCTTGCTACGGATGAAACTTTATAGCATCAGATATCAGAACTTCTGTGTTTTAGTATTCAGAATGAGGGGGATGTATTTAAAAATGGGGTAAGAGAGAGAATAATTGAGTGTAAATGAGAGTTGATGAGGACAGCAGTGGTTGTCAGGACTGTTGTAGAAGTAGAGGACCTAAAGACATCATGGTTTGGTTCCTTGGCGAGTGTAGTACGAAGAACATCTGCTGTCTGACAGGAAGATTGAAGTTCATCAGATAATGCAGCCCTTCTTGTTGGTGTTAGATCAGAAATGAGGTGATGATTGTAAAAGTGGGTAGAAGGATGAATAATTAGTGATAGATGGAGGAGTATGGAGGTATAGCAGTCTGTCCGACTGTTGGTGAGAGCGGTAAGTGAGGCCTAAAGAGCATCATGTTTGTTGCGCGTTGGCAGTTAGTACAAATCTTCCTTCGTTTCTACAGGAACTTTATCACAGAATTCAGGGAGGCCTTGTTTTTAGATCAGAAAGTGGTTAGGTGTATGGGTATTGAGAAAGTAGAGTAAAAGAGAGAATAAGTTAGTGAAGAGAGAGGTGGAAGTGATGGGGAATAGCGACGTCTTCAACTTTGTAAACTGAAGTAACGCTAAAAGACATTCAGTTGGTTGAGTCCGTGAAGATTGGATAGCACAGCTTCGCGTTGCTCTGTACGAGAACTTGTGATGCATCAGATACAGGCCCCTCTGTGTGTTTGAGTATCGAGAAGATGGATAGTATGGTATGAGAATAGGTAAAGGAGAGGGAAAATGTTTGGTTGTGTGATTGAAGGGGGAGAAAAAAAAATTGTATATTTTATTGATATATTATCTATCCTATCATTTATTAACAATACCTAAAGACATCATTGTTGGTTCCTTGGCGATTAGTACAAACATCCTTCTTCTACAGAAGTATCATCAGATATCTACCTTCTTGGTTTTAGTATCAGAATGAGGTATTTGATTGAAATGATGTAAAGAGAATTAAGATTAGTGAAATTTGGAGTATTAGTAACAGCAGTCTTGTCAGACTGGTTGTAGCTGGGAGACCGTGGAGAAAGACAGTCATTGTGTTGGGTTCCTGGTGGCGGATGTTAGTACAGAGACGATTGCTTCTGCTGACGGGAGAAAGCTGGTATGCGAATCAGATCATCATCCGCTCTTGTTTAGGTATGAGAGCAGAAGTGAGGATGTATTGAAAATAGGTAAAAGGGAGAATAGGATTACGTGAAATGGAGATTGATGAAGGCAGTGCGAGTCTGTGTCAACTGTGGTGTGATAGCTAAGGAAGCCTAAGAACATGCATTGTTTGTGTGCCTTAGGGCGTGAGTTAGTGACGAGAGACGAGTCCTTCTGTGCTACCAGATAGTTGTTATCATCAGAGTAGTTCAGCCCTGCGTTGGTGTTTTAGTAGGCGGGGGTGGGGGGGAGAAATGGCGGGTAGTGTATGTGAAAATAGTAGAAGGGGAGATAATTGAGGTGAAGATGAGGATGTGGATGAACGAAGGCAGGTTTTTCAGGAGCGTGGTGTAACTAAGTTAGGCCTAAGACATCATGGCGTGTTGGGTGTCTTGGCGATTAAGGTACAGAGACATGCTTCTTTGCGGTAGCGAGGAGCTTGTGAGTCATCAGATGGATCAGGCCGCTTTCTGTGGTTTGTAGTGATGCAGTATAAGTGAGGGTTAAAGTATCCGAAAAGAGGGAGAAGAGGAGAATTGGTGAAAGTGAAGATTGATGAGACAGCAGTCTTGTGCAACTTTGTAACTAAGTACCTAAAGCATTCATTGGTTTAGTTCTGGCGATTAAGTACAAACATCCTTCTTCTAACAGAACTTTATCATCAGATATCCGCCCTCTTGTTTTTAGTATCAGAAATGTAGGTTATGTATTTAAAATGGTAAAAGAGAATAATTAGTGAAATGAATTATGAACAGCAGTCTTTCAAATGTTGTACGAAGTACCTAAAGACATCAGTAGTTTGGTTCCTTGGGCGATTTAGTACAAACCTTCCTTCTTCTACATAACTTTATCACAGATATTCAGCCCTCTTTTTTAGTATTAAGAAAATTGAGGTAATGTATTCGGAAAAATAGATAAAAGAGATCAATTAGTTGAAATGCAGATTATGCAATACCAGTCTTCAATCTGTTGAACTTAGAACCTAAAGACATCATTGTTTGGTTTCTTTAGCATTTAGTACAAACATCTTCTCTACAGGAACTTTATCATCAGATATTCACCCTCTTGTTTTTAGTATCAGAAATGGGGTATGTATTGAATAGGTAAAAGAGAATAATTAGTGATATGAGATTATGAACACAGTCTTTCAACTGTTGTAACTAAGAACCTAAGAACATCATTGTTTGGTCCTTAGGCGATTTAGTACAAAACATCCGTCTTCTACAGAATTTATCATCAGATATCAGCCCTCTTGTTTTAGTATCAAATGAAGTATGTATTGAAAATAGGTAAAAGAGAATAATTAGTGAAATGAGATTATGAACAGCAGTCTTTCAACTGTTTAACTAAGACTAAATACCATCATTGTTAGTTCCTTGGCGATTTATTACACACTTCCTTCTTCTACAGGAAACTTATCATAGATATCAGCCCTCTTGTTTGAAGTATCAGAAATGAGGTATTGAAAATAGGTAAAAAGGAATAATTAGTGAAATGAGTTTATGAACAGCAGTGTTTCCAAACTGTGTGGAACTAAGTAAACCTAAAGACATCATCTGTTATTCTTGCGATTTAGTACCAAAACATCCTTTTCTACAGGAACTTTATCATTATATATCAGCCTTTTTTTTAGTATCAGAAATAAGGTAAGTGGTGAAAATAGATAAAAGAGAAAATTAAGTGAAAATGAATTAGGAACAGCAGCTTTCAACTGTTGTAACTAAGTACCTAAAGACATCAGTAGTTTGGTTCCTTGCGATTTATAACAAACTTCCTTCTTCTACAGGAACTTTATCATTCAGATATCAGCCCTCTTGTTTTTAGTATTAGAAATGACTGTATCGAAAATAATAAAAGAGAAATAATTAGTAAAATAAGATTATGAAGAGCAGTCTTTCAACGGTTGTAACTAAGTACCTAAAGTCATCATTGGTTTGGTTCTTTGGCGATTTAGTACAACATCCTTCTTCTACAGGAAATAAATCATCAGATATCAGCCCTCTTTTTTTAGTATTCAGAAATGAGGTAGTATTGAAAATGGGTAAAAGATAAAATTAGCTGAAATGATCAGTTTGAATAGCAGTCTTTCAACTGTTGTAACTAAGTACCTAAAAGACATCATTGGTTTGGTTCCCGATTTAGTACAAACATCCATTTTCTACAGGAACTTTATCATTCAGATATCAAGCCCTCTTGTTTTAGTATCAGAAATTATTTATTATTGAAAATAATAAAAAGAGAATAATTAGTGAAAATGAGATTATGAACAGCAGTTTTAACTGTTGTAACTAAGTACCTAAAACATCATTGGTTTGTTTTCTTGGCTATTTAGTACAAACTTCCTTCTTCTACAGGACATTTATCATCAGATATCAGCCTTCTTTGTTTTTAAGTATCAGAATTAGAACAGTATTATTGAAAATAAGGTAAAGTAAAAGAGAAATAATTAGTGGAATGAGATTATGAACAGCAGTCTTTCAACTGTTGTAAGACATAAGACCTAAAAACATCAGTAGTTTGGTTCCTTTGCGAGTACAAACATCCTTCTTCTTTTACAGGAACTTTATCATCAGATATCACCCCTCTTTTAGTATCAGAAATGAGGAATGTATTGAAAATGGTAAAAAGAATAATTAGTAATTGAGTTAATGAACAGCAGTCTCTTCAACTGTGTGTAATGAAGTACCTAAAGACATCATTGTTTTGGATCTTGGCGATTTAGTACAAACATCCTTCTTCTACAGAAACTTTATCATTAGATATCTGCCCTCTTTTTTAGTATAAGAAAAGAGTTATGTATTGAAAAATAGGTAAATAAAAGAGAATAATTAGTGAAATGAGATTATGAACAAGCAGTTTTTCAACTGTTGTAACTAGAGGACCTGAAAGACATCATTGTTTGTTCCTTGGAATTTAGCTACAAACATTCCTTCTTCTACAGAAAACGTCATCATTCAGATATCTGCCCTCTTGTTTTTAGATCAGAAATGCGGTTTGTATTGAAAATAGGTTAAAAAAAATAATAAGTGAAAAGAGAGTATGAACAGCAGTCTTTCAACTGTTGTAACTAAGACCTAAAGACATCATTGGTTTGGTTCCTTGGCGATTAGTACAAACTTTCTTCTTCTACAGAACTTATCATCAAATATCTGCCCTCTTGTTTTTAGTTCAGAAATGAGGTATGTATGAAAATAGATAAAGAGAATAATTAGTGAAATGAAGTTAAGAACAGCATCTTCAAACTGTTTAAACTAAGTACTAAGACTTCATTGTTTGTTCCTTGGCGATTAGTGCACACTTCCTTCTCTACAGGAAACTTTATAATCAATATCGCAATTTGTTTTTTAGTATCAGAAAAATGAGGTATGTATTGAAATAGTAAAAGAGAAATAATAGTGAAATGATATTATACAGAAGCTTTACAAACTGTTGTAAACTAAGTAATAAAAGACATCATTTGTTGGTTCCTTGAATTTAGTACAAAACATCCATTCTCTAACAGAACTTTATCATCAAAATATCAAGCGCTCTTTTTAGTAATCAGAAATGAATAGTATTAAATAGGTAAAGAGAATAATTAGTGAAATGAGGAGTATGAATAGCAGTTTGTTTTTCAACTGTGTATCTAAGTAACCTTAAAACATTCAATAGTTTGGTTCGCTTGGCGATTTATACAAACTTCCTTTCTTCACAAGAACTTTATCATCAGATATCTCCTTCTGTTTTAGTATCAAAATGAGGTATGTATTGAAAATAGATAAAACAGAATAATTAGTGAAAATGAGAGTAGGAACAGCAGTCTTTCAACTGTTGTAAACTAATACCTAAAACATCATTGTTTGTCCTGCATAGTACATAATCCTTCTACTTAAAGAACTTTATCATCATATATCAGCCCTCTTTGTTTTTAGTATTAGAAATGGGGATGTATTGAAAAATAAAGTAAAAAAAAAAGAGAAAATTAGTGAAATGAGATTAATAACAGCAGTCTTTCAACTGTTGAAAACTAATAAAATTAATGACATCATTGGTTTTGTTCCTTGAAATTAGTACAAACATCCCATCTTCTTACAGGAATTATCATAAGATATCAGCCCTCTTAGTTTTAGTATCAGAAATGAGATGTATTGAAAATAGGTAAAAGAGAATATTAGTGAAATGAGATTATGAACAGCAGTCTTCAACTGTTGTAACTAAGATACCTAAAGACCATCTGGTTTGGTTCCTTGGAGATTTAGTACAACATCCTTCTTCTACAGGAACTTATCATCAGATATCAGCCCTCTTTGTTTTAGTATCAGAAGTGTTTCATTAATGAAATAGTAAAAAAAAATTTAGTGAAAGAGATTAGCAACAGCAGTTTTCAAACTGTTGTAACTAAGACCTAAAGACATCATTGGTTTGTTCCTTGGCATTTAGTACAAACTTCCTTCTTTATTCTAGAAACTTTATCATCAGATATCTGCCCTTCTTGTTTTTAGTATCAAAATGAGTTATAGATTGAAAAAATAAAAGAGAGATAATTAGTAAATGAGAGTATGAACAGCAGTCTTTCAACTGTTGTAACTAAGTACCTAAAACGATCTATTGTTCTGGTCCTTGGCGATTGAGTACACCACTTCCTCTTACTAAAAGAAACTTATCATCAGATATCAGCCTCTTGTGTTAGTATCAGAAATGAGGTATATATTGAAAATAGGTAAAGAGAATAATTAGTGAAATGAGATCATGAACACAGTCTTCTCAACGGTGTAACTAATACCTAAAACACATCATTGGTTTTGGTATTCCTTGGAGATTTAGTACAAACAACCTTCTTTAACAGGAACTTTATCATCAGATATCAGCCCTCTTGTTTTTAGTATCAGAAAAAGAGGTATGTATTGAAAAATAGTAAAAGAGAATAATAGTGAAATAGATATGAACAGCAGTTTTTCAAATGTTGTAACTAAGTACCTAAATACATCATTGGTTTGGTTCCTTGAAGATTTAGTACCAAACTTCTCTTCTTCTACAGGAACTTTATCACAGATATCAGCCCTCTTGTTTTTAGCATCAGAAATGAGGTATGTATGAAAATAGATCATTGCGTTTTGTTCCTTGGAGATTAGTACAAACATCTATCTTCTACAGAACTTTATTCATCAAGATATCAGCCTCTTTTTTTAGTATCAAGAAAAGAGGTATTATTGAAAATAGGTAAAAAGAGAATAATTAGTGAAATGAGATATGAACAGCAGTTTTTCAACTGTTTAACTAAGTACATAAAACATTCATGGTTGGTCTTGAAGATTAGTACAAAACTTCTTCTTCTACAGAAATTTTGAGCTAATATATCAGCCCTCTTTGTTTTAGTATCAGAAATGAGTTGTGTATTGAAAATAGATAAAGAGAATAATTAGTGAACATGAGAGTATGAACAAGCAGCTTTCAACTGTTTTAACTACAGTATCCGTTAAGAGACATCATTGGTTTGTTCCTTGGCGATAAGTTACAAACTCTTCTTCTACAGAACTTTATATCAGATATATGCCCCTCTTGTTTTTATATCAGAAATGAGGTATGATTGAAAATAAAAAAGAGAATAATTAGTGAATGAGAGTATGAATGCAGTCTTTCAACTGTTGAACTAAGTACCTAAAGACATTCATTGGTTGGTTCCTTGGAGATTAGTACAAACATCCATCTTTCAACAGGAAATTTATCATCAGATATCAGCCCTCTGTTTTTAGTATCAGAAATGAAGGATGTATTTGAAAATATATAAAAGAGAATAATTAGTGAGATGAGAGTATAAATGACCAGTTTTTCAACTGTTGTATCTAGAGTACCTAAAGAACATTTCATTTAGTTTGGTCCTTGCTATAGTACACACTTCCTCTTCTAAAGAACTTTTCATCAGATATCACCCTCTTGTTTAGTATTAGAAAAATGAGTATTATTGAAAATAGGTAAAAGAGAATAATATAAAGGCTGTATGAACAGCAATCTTTCAACTTTTGTAACTTAGTAAATAAAGACATCATTGTTTGGTTCCTTGAGATTTAGTACAAACATCCATCTTCTACAGGAACATTATCATTAGATATCAGCCCTCGTGTTTTTAGTATCAGAATGAGTTAGTATTGAAAATAGGTAAAAAGAATAATTAGTGAAATGAAGTTATGAACAGCAGTCTTTCAACTGTTGTAAACTAAGTAACCTAAAAGACATCATTGGTTTGGTTCCTTGGAGTTTAGTACAAACATCCGTCTTCTACAGGGAAAAAAAAAACTTTTTTGAAAATTTTTTTTTTCCCCATTTTTTTTTTCCCCAGGATAATTTTCCCAAAAAAAGGGGGGCCGCCCTTTTCTTGTTTGTTATTTAGTATCAGAAATGCGGTATGTATTGAATAGGTAAAAGAAAATAATAGTGAAAATGAGATTATGAATAGCAGTCTTCAACTGTGTAACTAAGACTAAAGACATACATTTGGTTAGGTTCTTGCCGAATTAGTACAAACTTCCTTCTTCTACAGTTAACTTTATCGTCAGATATCTGCCCTCTTGTTTTTAGTATCAGAAATGATTTGATGAAAAAAAGATAATAAAGAAGTAATTAGTGAAATGAGAATAGAATAGCAGTCTTCAAATGTTTGTAACAATACCTAAAGAACCATCATGGTTTGTTCCTGCGAATTTAGTACACACTTTAAACTTCTTCTACATGAATTTACACAGATATCAGGCCTCTTGTTTTTAGTATTCAAAATGAAGTATTGTTTGAAAATAGGTAAAAGAAATTAATTAGTGAAATGAGATTATGAACAGCAGTCTTTCAACTGTTTAACTAAGTAAATAACGACATCATTGGTTTGCTTCCTTGGAGATTAGTACAAACATCCATCTTCAAGGAACTTTACCATCAGATATCAGCCCTCTTTTTTTAGTATCAGAATATATGTATTAAAATAGGTAAGAAGTTAATACTATTTAAAGAGAGATTATGAAACAGGCAGTTTTTTCAATCTGTTTGCAACTAATATAGAGAATCATTGGTTGGTTCCTTGAGCGATTAGTACAAAAACTTCCTTCTTCTACAGGACTTAATATCAGATATCTGCCCTCTTGTTTTTTGTATCAAAATGAGTATGTATTGAAAATAGATAAAAAGAGAATAATTAGTAAATGAGAGTATGAACAGCAGTCTATCAACTGTTGGTAAACTAAGTATCTAAAGACTTCATTGGTTTTGGTCCTTGCGACTTAGTGCAAAAATCCTTCTGCTACAAACTTTATTCATCAGATATCATCCTCTGTTTAGTATCAGAAATGATGTATGGATTAAAATAGTAAAAAGAGAAATAATTAGTGAAAATGAATATTATGAACAGAACGTTCTTTCAACTGTTAACTAAGTAAAAAAGACATCATGTTTTGGTTCCTTAGAATTTAGTACAAACATCATCGTCTACAGAACTTATCATCAAATATCAGCGCTCTTGTTTTTAGTATCCAAGAAAATGAGATAGATATGTATTGAAAATAGGTAAAAGAAATTAATTAGTGAAATGAGATTAAGAACAGCAGTTTTTCAATGTGTATTAAGTACCGTAAAGACATCATTAGTTTGTTTCCTTGGCGATTTAGTACAAACTCTCTTCTTCTACAAAAACTTTATTCATCAGATATATATTCTTCGTGGGTTTAGTATGCAGAAGATGATAAAATGCCTTGAAAATAGATAAAAGAGAACAATAGCTGAAAGGAGAGATGTAAAGCAGTTTTTTCAACTGTTGTAACTAAAGTACCTAAAGACATCATTGCGTTTGGTTCCTTGGCGATTTAGTATGCATTTCCATCTTCTACAGAACTTTATCATCAGATAATCAGCCCTCTTATTTTTAGGTATCAAAAAAATGATGTATTTAGTTAAAAATAGTAAAAAAAAAATAATTAGTAAATGAGATTATGAACAGAAGTCTTTCAACTGTTGTAACTAAGTGCATAAAGACATCATTGATTTGGTCCTTGGAGATTTAGTACAACATCCATCTTCTACAGAAACTTTATCATCAGATATCAGCCCTCTTGTTTTTGGTATCAGAAATGAGGTATGTATTGAAAATAGGTAAAAAGAGAATAATTAGTGAAATGAGATTATGAACAGCAGTCGTTCAACTGTTGTAATTAAGTACCTAAAGACATTGCTGTATGAGGTCGTCTTAGAGTATGGCAACAAATGAACCTAGAATACAGACGGCGGAGATGAACGTATTGAGAGTTAAAGATGACAAAACAAAAAAAGATAAAATAAAAAAAGAAGAATCATGGAGTATATTGAAACGAATCCTATCGTTATCAAAACTGATGGAGCTAGATTGTGATATCGGGAACGGTTAAAACTCACTCATGTCTCTCTTAAATATGTGTTAATATTACGTTTTATTATATATCTAATCGGGTTATTCAATAATTATATTTATTATGGGCTATACTGCTTATCTAAGTAACATATATTATACTCATAATTATATAAATTATATTATTATAATATAATTATAATATATCATATTTAATATATAATATTAATATATATAACATAAAATATTATATATATAATTAATATTATTATTATAATATATATATATATATATATTAAATTGAATATATTTATTATCTATAATATATATATATATTAAATATTAATATATAATCATTACTATATATATATATAATATTTACCTATATATATTATTATAATATTAATATATATTATATATATATATATATTATATATATATATAATAATATATTTATATATATTATACAAATAGTTACTATATATATATATATTTATAATAATATATATAATATATATATATATAAATATATATATATATATATAATTATATATTTATAATATAAATATTTTTCTGTTCGAGTACAATTATATTTATTACGCAAGAATAAATTAACAAGTATATTAGATGGATACTTTCAAAAATTTCTTTGTTATCCCAAAAATAATGGCTATGATCTATTATATTTACGGCATCCTAAGTATCACTTTATTTAATACTTATGTATATATTAATAAAATGATTATATATTTAATTATAATTAAGAATGTAAGCGTCACTCATATATATATATTAATTATATATTTATAAATTAAGATATATATGTATTATATTATATATATATATAGATTATTAGATGTTTTTGTAATATGTTAGGTTTAATGGCACTGTGAACAAAATTAAAAAGTAATGAATTAAATGGTTGGCGCTGATATTTTTTTTTCTTTATTTGAACTTTTCTTATGAAATGGACATAATGTTAGTAACAGTTAATTTAGCGAATCATTATTATTTTGTTCATTTTAACGAACTTTTGATCTGCTAGTATAATTTTCACAACAAGCATATTCATTATGGAACAATATAAATTTGTAAAATGAGTATTATTAAAATTAATTAATATTTATTATCACTATAATATAATAATATATATTCTATATATATATATAATATATCAATAATATTTAATAATATTAATCATCATAAATATAATATTTAATGATAAAATAGTATATATATTATAATATATATATCATTATATATACTCCCATTATTAATTATAATATAATATAATACATATATATGATATATTACAAATAATTATTTAATTATATATATATATATATATATAATATTAAATTATCATAATATATATATATATATCATATATACTAAATAATATATATTATATATTAATTATATCTTATATTATATATTATATATTAATTATATTTATAATATATATATATATTATAATAATATATATCATAGTATAGTATATAATATTATAACATAAATAAATAATATATATTATATATATAATAATATATAATATATAATATATATATTATATACATAATATGGTGCATAAGATATACGTAATAATGTACACATACTGTAAGCTTATTCTTACAAGCTGTGGTGTATTATCACCTATAGAGATGGTCGTTTGATGAGCCTTTCTGAGGCTTTAGAATTATCAAAATTCCTGCCACTAATGTTGATATCCAAAAGGCTGTATTATATATAATATACTATAAACAATTTTAAAACGGGATTATCATAGGCCACAGCCAATTCCGTACCGGCTGGCCTATTAGCCCATAGGGGGGCGCCTCGTAAACAGGAAACAAAGGGCATTTTTTATCCCTACTTTAAATGGGTAGTAACTTAGGAAGCTAATGGGTTATATAATCATTGGGTAATTATAATGTATCTTTATCAATAAATAATAACTCATAATATTTACTGATTAACTATCATCCTACTGCTACTACTAATTTATAATTATACTGTACTACTGATTCATAAATCTATTGAGTTATAGATTCACTATACATATTTTCTATAAATATTAATAAAATATGGTTATATTATACAAGCCTACTAAGATAAGAGATAGTCCACACATATATACCACTTAAAATCTCAAAAACTATACAAGAGTTATTATAGTTCAGCTGACTATAAGTCGTTAGACATAAAAGGAATACATAATATTAAGAGTGGCTGGAATTACGGGCTGGTCTTTATAATTTAGTGTAGGCTGTTAATTAGGAAAATTAGTAAAAATAAAAAAATTAAAAATCATATCTCTAGAAATAAATACAATAGTCTATAGCTATACGAGGAAAAGGATATTTAACATTTTTAAGAATCTAGTTAATAAATCTTCTTAAGATTATTATTATTCATAGCAATTAAAATTTATATATTAGTATAAAAAAAATATAATAAATATAAATAAATAAATATAAATATTATTAGTTAATTAAATTATTCAAGTTTAAATTTATTATATATAATATTTTATATTGATATATGTAAAGTATGAAGAAGGTATCCACTATATTTAGAGATGACCTTTTATATATAATACGTATTACTTTTGGAAGCAAGAACCATATTATGGGTACAATTCGGGACGGGCCTGGCAGGCGAAATTTCTCAAAGATACTTAGGAGGTATCCTGTAATCACTTTATACTCTCTAATAAAGTATTTGATACTATATTCTATAAATTTTCTTGTTTTTTGTTTTTTAATAAGGTTGTTTGTATGAGAATGGTTAAGCTCTGGGGTTACACCATGATACTCGCACTTGGCGGAGGTTTTGCACGTGAAAATTTCAGTTTATCGGAGATCATGCTTGGGCTCTTGGGGTCCGGAGTAATCCTCAACGGGGAGGATCAGGGGGGAAACGCAAAAATAAATTATGCTGGTCTTCTCTATCGCCCGGTTGTGCAGGCAGCTCCTGGGGCCGAAAGCGGTCACTGCGTCGAGCATCCGTGATTCTAGCCCCGCCCCTACGTCAAAGTCTCCCCATAGCGGGAACACCTTGTTCAAGAAGCGATTTTGTTAGACAGACGTAATGACATACGCGGGATTATTCTTGACCCAAAAAGGGCGGGTGCCACTCTGATATCTTATTTTTAGTCTCTTAAATCGATAACGGTGCCTCACGTATGGCATCACCGGCTATTAGTACAAATGCATTAAGATTAACATAGAGTTGTAATGAACATTTATACTAATATAATATTTATTAAATGATAAATATGCTATTAATGTTATTTAATAATAATAGTAATGATTAATAAAATTAATTATCTAATTTAATATTTGTATATATTTATTACTCATTATATTATTCATAATTAAATAGTACTTGTGAACATTATTTCATCTTAATAAATATCTGGATCTCATCAATTAGTATACAATTCATTAGAATACTCCCTATACTGAGATATGTATTAAGATACATATTAGTATTAATTAATATAATTTATTATATACTTGAGTTATTGTTATCATAATCTAATATATACTTCAATTTAATATGTGAAAAATTACTTAAATTATAAGTAATATAACACTTAGTTGATCATTTATAATAGTAGTTATTGTAAGATATCTATTGTTATATATGAAGATAATCACTTGATCTCCAGGTACTTGATCGATAAATATTTATTCAAGTTAAAACGTAAGTCCATGAAGATTGCACGTCGAGGAGGAAGTCGAGAGATGATAGCTGTGTTAGTAAAATAGCGAGAAATAAATTCCGTATGCTATCGTATAGAGAATTCCTATGAAGTATACAGCAACTCATGACCCGGCTGTACTACCAATTAGTATCACGTATCTCGACTCTAGAGGATTATATCCTAGAAACACTAGGCTTCGACGAACTAAACACGGCTAAATAACGCGATTGGAGTTACTTATCCTATAGAACAGCGGTCCGGGGAAGCGTGTAGAAATTACTGTCGCTAGTACTATCCGTGAGAATAATTGAAATTTTGGACCTATAATTCCCGACCACAGATTATGTCACTATGATGTAGTATCAAATCTAATGGATTCCTCAAAAAGCTAGCCGTGCTGCAGAGAGTCGTAGCGATTCTCACACGACCCCGGCGCGCGAAAAAAAAAATAGTTACATTTATATATTTATTCTTGATTCTTTATATTAGACATAATTTTTTTAATTCTGAGTCTACTTGCTTTCTGTGAAGGGAATCTTATATTTGAATAGAAAAAATCGAGACTCACTTAATCGCGGAAATTCGTATTCAGCACAAGAAGTGTGGATTCAGCTCAGAGACCAGGAATATAAGTATCCCTCCGTCCACTATACTTTCCACTGACATTCTGGTATTTACTCATATTTTATCTATCAGGAGGTTTAGTAGTGTTATCAAGAGTATGCTCTTCGAATATATTATAGATTTGTGAAGCGCACGAGTGTGTATCGGTGCAGCACACTAACAAATATTTCTGTGAGTCAAGCGTATGTTACTGTCCAATCCAACTGAGTAATGTCCTATTTGCGACTGTGGAGCCCCTAATCTCCGCTTAAAGAAATATTCTGATGTGTCGCAGAAGTAGGGTGTAAGTAAAATTGTGGGCTTGATAATCACACACTATTGATGAGCTATTTGCAGTAGTAAAGTAGTCAGGTATCTCAGATTACGAGGTAGTTGCTCCGTCGTGTTGATGCTTTGATACTTTTAATAAATCATTGTAAACTAAGATACTCAAGAGAGGTTGGGTATTTTAATAATTATGTTCGAGTTCTGTATAACGAATAATGGTTTCAGATCCTAGCAAGGTAAGTAGAGAGAAGATTATAAATTAATACTCTAAATATAATTTAAAGTCTGTTATGAGTGAGTAGAGAGAGAGATTAATCTCTACTCTATTTTCTAACTACTAGGCTCTTTAAACTAAGTATATATAAAGGTACAGGTCTAATATCTACAATACTCACGACACACATCGTAGATATATCATATTCTGATCTAATATCTAATACTAATTGTATACTAACTATTTCGTACTCACCTATGGAATCACGTAATAGTTGTATCCTATATTCAAGTCTCATATTTTTGAGTTAAATAATTAGTCACGATTACATACTATAGCGCGTAATAAATCTTAATAAATCATAACTCAACATATCCATGTATATCTGCTTTGCTCCACACGATGAGCAAGAGGTGACGTAGTATTTTGATCCAACCCTTACTCATTCGAGGATTACATAATTGAGTGATGACTAGCTATTGATGTATTGATCTTTATTTGATGTACTGTTGAATAATTCTCTAGAGGATCGTTGCGAATGTTATATCATTTTGAGACTAAAAATATGTCAATCTCTCATCTACCAACACTAAGCAAGCATAATCAGGTATGATTTCATTAATTATTGGATCGAAATGAGATAACCATTACGATATAGCAACGGTTAGTGATCTCAATTATATTTGCTGATATAATGATATCAGTTCATACAGAGAGTATCTGTAAGAAGCGGAGCGAGAATTGGTTTATTGAAATACACATAGAGAGTGAGAATAAAAATAGTGAGAGACTAAGAGAAATGTGAATGCACTAACATTAATAGTGAAGGGAGGCAGGGATATTATTCTTTTTAAATTGTCATCATTTTTTACAAAATATTTATATAATTTCAATATAATTCGTATTTATTGCTAAAATAATCATTATAATCTATACACACAACCACCATAAGACTACACATCTATAGCTATCCTACTACTGTCATTATATGCGTTGGATAATACTACACACTGGAATCGTCTATGAAAATATTATACTATTGATAGTCGGTTATTATCGAATCATATTAGAGGTATGTTTCTATAAATAAAATAATTAGAGTAATATAGAGATCTTGACAATTACAAACACAATAAATTTATGAAGAAAGTTCATGATAATAATGTTAAATATGACGTATCAATTAGAGTAGTGCTTAAATCCATTAAGATTTAAAAATAATTTTCCTTCTAATACTGTTGTTAGCCTTAGAGATAGAAAATAATATAACGTCATGCTGCTAGAGCGTTGCCCACGAGTTGATGTACTGCTGGGAAAATCTAGAGGACATATGCGAGGTATCGCTAAGTAGTTAGTCGACTCGGAGATGATAAGCAGACGAGCACGTAGTAAGCATTTAAAATAATGAACCGTGTACTCAAAGATGTACTGACTGTACTCACTCACACCGCCTATTTATACTCTGTGAAGACATAAGATACTCTGGAGTAGAATAAGTACGTGAGTATAGCAGAATAAGTATTCAGTAGCACTCACTCAGGAGATGGCCACGGAGCGATTACTGCGTTTTTCGTAAAATTTGATGTTACTATACCTACTATCACATGTAGAAAATATAAATAATTTTCTCAAAATTCTAAAAGCAGGACACGATAAATACTTTAACAAAATTACTTACAATTAACCAGAAAATTAATATTTGATTCCATAAGACTATGGATTAGTGGTTTACAAACCAAGGGAAGAACACGTTTTGCCTGCCTAGGAGACACTCCCCATTTAATAAACGACAAATAGACAAATCACCAATGACTGGTACACATACTGAACATTTTGTGATAAACGAAGCATAAACTATCATTGACAACTACTATATACATAAGAATGCTACTTCATAGATCCTGTATGTAGCCTCTCTATTATTGATATTAATCTTGCACGTATATTTGACTATACGATATTATTAACGGTAAATTAGCGAGGCACGCATACGTTTATAATAGACGCTGTTACAATTTCACTAATTAGCACGAGTCAAAGCCTACTTTTTGTTCATATATGGTATAGTTTTACCTATTTAAATAACTATATATAGTAGGTACTATATATAAAAGTTTTCTAGCTAATCGTTCACAGTACTATATACTTAACCATATCACTATGAGATAAGACATAAAACGGACTTCCATTTCCAATTCTAAAATTATAAGAACGAAGTAATCGTATAGAAGGTAATGCTCAATTACTCCATTATCCACGACTGGGAACCATGCAAGTCGTGTAAAGTAATTAATAAGAAGCTGAAAGGCCCCGAAAATCATATATGACACATAATATTATATAGGAAAGAGATTAACGAGTCTTCAGGTAGTACAAAAAGAATGCAAGAGGCAGCAAGGAGCGGTACCTCGCGTTTTATGCGAGCAAAGCGAAGTCAAAATAAATATATAACTTTGGTCTTTATGTTCATGAAACCGGAGCCGACCTCCCCCTTTCTGCATTTAAACCCACGACACCTCTTTATCGTAAGTAGCTGTTCTGTCCGTGACGTGAGAGATACGTATGTAGAGTAGGTTAATGCTATGCTTTACAACAAAAAGCAGTAGGCCTTAAGCGATATTGGGTATCATACCTAGGAAATATCCTTAACGGGCAGATTTTCCTTCCTCAAAAGATCAGAAATTATCTTTGCACTAGGGTGATGCAGTATATCTAGCTCTTCTGAAAATCACAGCCTTTTTGGGAAGACGTACGACGACCTGATGTGTCTACCAGCGCGTCATGCGTTTTACGTCTGGGGATATAATTAGATGATGTTAAATTTTTGCGACTACCAGGTCTTAAAAATATTAGTGTCGCGTAAGCGTGAGGATTTTTTACTATTCGATCCTCAGTGATAAGTGAGTTGAGTCAAGGGTTCGTCGTAAAAAAATTTTAAATCGAGTGGGCAGAATGCGAAGAGTGAAAATATAGTTGAAAGACACACAGTGGACTAAAGAGGAACGAAAGTTGCTAACTTATTTTGCGAATGTGTATTTACACTGTCACTCGAACATTCTACATGATAATCTAGAATGTGCATGCCAAACTCGGCAAATTTTAGTTAATTAAATCTGAAGCACACAAAACTCTTGCTGCTTGGACAGTAAAAGCGAAGCATCATGGGGCAGTTAACCCTAACTTTCTTGTAGTGCTATATAGAATTATAATGCCTGATGATGTGTTTTTAAACTAAGATATCGTCGCATGCACA
>JABUQX010118735.1:30000-55256 GCA_015478945.1 Trachelipus rathkii | reverse complement strand
CCTCTCAAGTCCAGCAGGTAAAAAAATCCTCACTTAACCACTTCGTGATTAAAATCTGCCTGACAATTTCAATTATTAGTCGGACAAATCACGCCCCCCATATATTATTGGTACTCATTGGTGGCAAAGGGCAGTGCATTTCGATAATTTATTTCCTTTAGCGTCCCATCGACGGCATATACCTACTAGATCCACACCCGCATAATATGAAACAACATTTACAGACTTATTGTCCAACCCCTTTACTGCGATGCTGTCTGTCTTTTGTTCAACACAAGTATCGTAGTTTCCCTCTACCTTCCGACTTTAGTTTCCTGTCTGCCTTCAAAATTCAGTCGATTTGTCTAATTGTCGACAAACAATAGCATCCTCTTTCCTCCAAAGCAGATATCAAAGTAGGAGGAGAACCAATTGTCATAAATACCTTAAGTTCTAGTGTGAGGAATATCCTTTGTTATTTCAAGAACATATGCTATATACTAACTTTAGAGACCCATCGACGGCATTTACCTACTGATCCACACCCGCATAATTTGAAACATGAACAGGCTAAATGTCCAACCACTTCACTGCGATGCTGTCTGCCTTTTGTTCGACACAAGTATCGTAGTTATTCTCTCTTAACCTATGCTGAAGTTTTTACGGCTTTTCTGGGTCTGTCCTTGCTCAAATATCTCTCTCTATTTGTTGATCGACACTATAGCCATTACTACTTATGCCTACTAAGCTAGTATTTCAAAATGAGGCTATGAGCGAGAGCCAAATATTGTACATAAAATATCAACCTTATTGATTATTTCTAGTCATGGTATCGAAGTGAAAAAAAATCACTTGTCCCTAATGTCCATAGTAGAAGCACTGATGCTGAGAGAATTGATACAACAAGTATTTTCGAGATCTCTCGAGGTCGGATTTTGGCCATTCTGTAATGGCCATAACCATTGCGATCCTCACAAAAGCCACTCTATAATTATATATAGACATATACAAATCGTGACATTACGGCTATAGTTGTCCAGAGCCACTCTAGACATTACCGTAATGCTGGTGTGCTGTCCTATTTGTTGAACACTAATGCGATCTGTAGTTTGCTACTACTCCTTCCAGATTCAACATTAATATACTCTTTTTTCCACTTCTCTTACTGTTACCAACGGTGGCACTTCAAAATTCAGTCGAATTGGTCTAATTGTTGACAAACAAAGTATTTCCTCTTTCCTCCAAAGCAGTTTATCAAAGGTAGGGAGGCGAAACCAATGTTAATACCTTATATTCATAGTGTTGGAGAATATCCTTGTAGTTCAAGAACCATATGCTGAGGATAATACTAACTTTCGAGTCCATCGACGGCATTTACCTACTGGATCCACGCCACGGCGTAAAAAGTAAATTATTAAACAACTATGAACATGCTCTATTATCCACCCACTCTTTACACTAAAATACGGGGTTGTTCTATAATATCTTACTCGAGAAAGGAAAAAACACCATTAAAATTTCTATCACCATTTTTCGACGTGTGTACGCTTATCTCTCTCTAGCCCTCTCAAGGACAAATCTTCGAGTCGATCTTGTGTCTAACTTGCTTGATCAATAACATGATGCAGATTTGAACTCTTATCCATAACCGAGAATCTATTTATTGCGAAATCGTCATAGAGGAAAGTGCTGAACTCAAAAATTTTGTCATAAATACCTTATAGTTCTAGTATTGAAAAATATCCTTTGTTTTTAAGTATAAATTTAGAATTTCAAGTATTTGGATGGCTGTGGCGGAGGCGGCGAACCTTAGAATATTTTTAAACTCCCGATAATGGCTCCGAGTCAGTTGATAGAATGCACTGATATACATTACATACTGAACTAATATATACTTGCATGAGTGCTATTTTCTCTAATATATATTTCTTATATTTAATAAAGTTTTCAACTAAACGCGAACTATCTGAATGTCTCAATTATAGCTGTTTATCATACTATACCTTGATCATTCATATATTGATTATATTAGTTACTGTAGTTTTTATATATATAACCGAGCAGTGAGTTTACCCACTGTGCATACGATAATCATATTGCGCTAAAGTTGGGGATGGCATTATTAGGATTACTAATAATATAATACGAATTAACAAAACTATCATGCATATTTAATTCAAAATCTTTTGCAAATATATTAAAAAGAAGTCATAATAATTAATAAGAATCACCTTTATACGTATATACAGATATTAATAGTGAGAGCTGGAGTAGCTAATTGAGTGAGAGCGAGTGTGCGAGTCAATTTAAGCTATTTTAGCTAGTCTCTACTAAAGTTGACTACCATAAATTATCACAGAAATCTACTGTGAAGATAAAACACATAAATGCAGCCTTCGCACTATATATAGATTTAAATAAAAAAAGTTTATAAAATCATCAGTAAGTATGATAGTATATATATATATATATATCTATATATAATAAGTTATATTAATTGATACCAGCCTTCTAGTAATAAGAGCCTCACTAAATCCATATCTCAAAAATACAAACAAGTACGAGTGAGTGAAAAATGATAATAATACAGGTCGAGAATCCTGTGCAAAAATTATTTACCGGAGTAAACTGTTATTAAAAAAATAAAAAATAAAAATAATAAATATAATCAGTATTCTGTAATGAACTACAAAAGCAACAGTGAAATGAAATACATTTATTGGAATCCTTGTAAAATTATGGTTCGAAATATAGTAAAAAAAAAAAAAATGATAAAAAAAAATAAAAATTTAACATAAAAATTGGTTGTTTTTTTTGGGGGGGATGACTGTGATACATAAGTATAATATATTAATAATATATTTATATATATTATATATTAGTAAAATAATAGGTATAATATATACATCTATATAGTTTTACCAGCAGAGTGACGCTCAATAATTATTTGACCGCTTGTGCTGCTCACGATATTGCCAGATACGGGGACACTAAAAACTAGGAGGATCGGAACCTCTATTATGTTCCGTCTTATTCTAGACCCCTTAGCGGACTGTGAGGGCGGCATTACAACCCACGCGCGCCACTACTCCAAATAACCAAACTCGGCGTTGGATTTCCTAGAGAGACACCCACCGCCGGAATAGGGGGGGGGAATATTATCTAGCCATCACCTGCCGTAGTCCCACGTGTTACAACAATTATAGGCCCGCGGACGTGAAGCTACCCCTCGCACCGTAAGAACCATGCCAACATTATAATGTTTGTCAGTGGTGGTAATCTTCCCACTCCACTTGTGGAGGGTATTCTTTAGGTTATATACAGAGCAAAGAGAAAATACACATGACAGAAAAGAGGCCATATAATTAGAAAGGTCTATTTAATTTATTTGAACCGACCCGAGTAACCCAATTTCCTCATTCTCAGAAGTTGTATCCGGTCCCATTAAATAGCCTGCATACTCCCAGAATGCCTATTTCGTACACAGGCAGCCTTCCCAGTCAACTGACACTATTCCTGCTCTCGACGGGGCTTTCGATCTTGTTGGCAGAGTGCTGGACGAGTGATCTATAGCAGGGGGAAAGAGTAACTACAGTAAATATTATTCTATGAAGATCTTACCGACTATTTACGTTTACATATCTTTGCGCTTAGAGCTGCTCCAATAATTTCCATCCGCGCAACAGACGAAAGCGACTTTACATGTACCCAGGTAGAATACTTATCAGCGGCTCTCCCGCGTATTTTGTCTCCCACTAATATCACTCACTGTAGGCCAAGCCTATTAATGTCACAGAGTGACAGCCTTCCTTTGCCCATTTGACCGAAAATTTTTGCACTATACGTTTTTTCGCTTTTTATTCTACCCTGGGCAATTGTTCTATTCATGTTTTTTTATTCTTTTTGTCCATTGATTGTTATCCCACTTCTGTTCCGTGGAACTTCCTGTCACCTTATATTTTCCTACTTTAACAAAGTCCATATTACACCTTCTAGACAAAGCTTTAGTGAATTATCTAGCTTTGCTTTTCTTAAATATTGCAAACAATTATTTAGCTTTTCCTTTTCCTAGTAACACTGATAAGGTTCCTATCGATTTATCTACTAAGGATAAGGTGATGACACATATCTCGAAGTGGGCCAACTTCCTCGAGTATTTATGGTGGTTATGTAATCTTCAATGGACATATAACAACCTGCAAGGTAAATTTTATTTATCTTGAGTTATATTATATTATATATTGTTGAGAATTACTTAATATTCATTTCACCAATCAAATCTTCCTTTACACATTTGATAAATAAATATATAAAAAAAAAAACAATTATTATTTAATATATATGTCAGGGCCCTCCCATGATGTACTGATTTTTATCAGACTCAGATGTGGCCACTCATTTTGACTATTAACACAATAGAATTAGTAATATATAGATATTAATATATATATATATATATAAATATATTAATATTAATATTATATTATATATATATAATATAATAATAAATAATATATTATTAATTAATATATATATAAATATATATATATATTATAATATATATTAATAAATTATATAATATAATATTTATATTTATTAATATGTCGCCTTGGTTATTCAATGCCATGGTGAGTAATATTCGATATATATTAATACTATATTAATATATATTAATATATATTATAATATATATATATAATATTATATATTATTAATATATATATAATATATATTATAATAATATATATAATATAATTATATATATAATATAATTAATTAATATATATATATAATATATATATAAAATATATTATATAATATATAATATATATATATATTTATATATATATAATTATATATATTAATAGTTTTCATATTATTATTACTTTTTAATTTAATTAAATAATATATTTATTTGTTTAAATAATTTATAATTTAAATATATAATTCAATAATATATATATTAAAAATATAATTTATTAAAATAAAAAATAATAAAATATATATGAATAAATACTATTATTTAATTAATATATATATATATATATATATATATTATTTATACTCATAAATCATAAATAAAACTATATATATTAAATAATATATATATATTATATAGATTTATTATATATATTAATTAATAATAATTATATAATTAATTAATATATATAATTATTATTAATAATATAATAATATTACGTAGTAATATATAATTATATATATTATATTAATAATATTATAATATTATATATTATTAATATATATAATTTAATATATATAATATATAATATATATTATTAATATATATATATAATATATATTAAATTATATTATATATTATTATATATACTACTAGTTATATATACTATATATATAACAGTAATATATTATTATATATATATATATATTTATATAATTATATATTAATATAATATTATATTAATATATAATCTAATATATTATATATATTAATATAATATATAATAATATATTAATTAATATAAATATATATATATATTATTAATATAATATAATATTAACCATATATTATATATATATATATATATATAATTTTAATATACACTAACTACCTATATTAATATATATATTATATATATATATATATATATTATATTATATTAATATATAATATTAATATATATAATATTAATTTATATAATATATATATATAATTAATTTAATATATATATAATATTATATATATAATATTAATATATATATATATATATACCCGTATATTATATATATATAATATAATTAATATAATAAGTATAATATATATATATATATATATATATATATATAATATATATATATAATAATTAATATACTAGTTATATATATATATTATATATAATAATATAATTATATTAATATATATATACCGTAAAATCGATAACACTTATATTATATATATTTTATTATTATAGATTTTATATATATAAATAAATATATATATTTATATAAATATATATATATTAATTAAATATATATATATAATATTATAAATATATATTATATTAATATATATATATATATATATATATATATATATATATATATTAGTCGAATCTCACTTTAGCCGTTAAGAGACCCAAATATATTGACATTATCTAACCCAAAATCGTAAAAAGTACGCTCAATATATACATCTACCGAGCTGAAGTTTGGTATAAAATTTGTAATAAAATATTACTTATATACCTATAAATATGCAACTAACTGTATTACTCAATTTTGTAACTATGAAAAATAAACGTAATAAAAATTAACATAAGTTTATTTAAAATAAAAAAAAAAAAAAAAATAAAAAAAATATATAAGCTATAATATAATCTATAACATAATACAGTAGTACCTTATATCCTAGATATATAATGTAGTTTTATTTACATCATATGAATCTAGTGCTCTTAAGGTTTATATTGAGTGAGGCACAAGAGATTATAAGTTATGTATTCTACATTTATTATTTAATATATTTCTGTACAATCAATGAAAAAAACATCTTTCTATAAAAACCAAATTATGCACGCCATTTTAATAAAGTTCCCACCCCTGTTATAGCATTCACGATATAAGTTATGAGAAAACAAGTATATTTTTCAACATTCAACGAGTGAGACAAATTTAGTGACTTAAGTTGTATTTATATGTTTAAGGTATTTTAATTTTATCAACTTGCTAAGTGACCTTTATTTTTGTATTGGCAGCAAACATATTTCTCTGTTGTTCCGATTGTGTGTCAATTGAAAACACAAGCGTTTGGAGACCCGGATCTCGCTATTCGGCATCAATACTCGAATAATTCCAACTGAGTACGATCATCACGTGTAAAAAATTTATCTTTTCCAACGTTGTTTCGAGTCTGTTATGAGTACGTCTAACCACATACGGAAATCGAAGTTCTTGTGGAATTAGTAAAAATGCCAATTAACCTTTAAAAACTTTCGTATTACTAGGGTCAAAATGCGGCAGTGCTGAAAATAGTTTATGTGTATAGAAATAAAGTACATATAGACAATCAGTAGGAGCTCAATCAAATGAGCGCTGAATTGATAATGGTATTCATAAAGAAAAAATAGTTATTATTGAGATTATATTATTAAGGAGGAAAAAAGGTAAATACTATAAATGAGACTTATATAATGAAATTATTGTAGGATGAGAATAAAAAGAGGAGTAACGAAACAGTTATTTAGTGCGATGTAAATGGGGTCATTACAAATAGGTATATATATATGGTGAAATAGCAGAATAACTCAAAAGAATATAAAATAAATGGAATTAGAATTAAAGAATAAGCTTATTAGTAAATAATTGAATATGAGAATATATATATTGAGTAGCTTTCGTTAATCTTTAATAAAGGATGCGTGAAGACTAGGAGAAGTGGGAGTATATAATAATATATATATATATTAATATATAATATATATAGAGGGAATAACCAGCTCTTCTGAGATCATATCTGCTATTAACATTATATATGGGGTCAATAAGTAATGAAAGAAGGTGATAAGTTTAATGTAGTATATTGTAGCGTTATAGCTTTGATTGGTACAAGAATGATGAAATAGGTATTGTTTAGAGGAGGAGTCATTAGTAAGGTGATAGATAGGTATATATATATTGGAATTAAGTGTAGAGAATAATGTATGTAAAAGAAATAGGTAAATATTTGCAGGTATAGATGAAATTTACTGGTATAAAATGATCAAGAACGGAGGCGAGATTGGTGTACATTGATTTAGATTTTGAGGAATATTTGTAACATAAGCTTTTATGGTATAAGGGTATATTATAGTTCGGGGATTTGAGATATGATAGAGTGTAACAATTAAATAGTATATACCTTAATATAATGGTAATGAGGGGATTAATGATAGGTAAACTGTATGAGAATTCTAAAGGGGAATATAGTTATTGAAGATGTTGTAGGCGAATAGATATGCTGTATGGTATATTTTGTGTCAGAAAGAGTTATATATGCTCGAGTAGACTGAGGTCAGACTGATTTATTTTGAAGTAAAACAATACGTTAGCGTTTTTATAATCAGTAGTGGTGGATAGCGTAGGTAATGAGAGTACGTTGATCATTATATCTTCTCACGTAATTGAAACAAAAATGTAACGGAGAAAATTGAGAGAAGAAGAAAAATTGTATCTAGCTTTTATGGATTTGAAACAGCGTAATATGACTTTATGGCGTATTGATATGGTCAGCTCTTTCTCTATGGCAGCTCGCCTATACATTTTCGGATATATGGGTTGGTGTTAGGCTTGCTGGAATCGAGAATCTGACAAAAAAGAAATGATTATGACGATAGTATGAATGCGCCTTGGGTAAAATAATGAGTTGAAAGTAATTGGTGTAAATATTATCTCTCCTATTTGAGAGTATCTCTACGAAATGCGGCCCAGGCGAGATGTTTGTTATTTGATCCTGCGCTTTTTCGTCTATATTCTACATCGCTAAATGGAGATTTATAAAGTCTATCTCGTGTCAGAGATTTTTTCTCCTAATAACTACTACACTCCAACACTCTCAATATAACAATTTTCCGCTCTAAGCCGAATGCTTCCGATACCTCCATCATTCATCCTATTCTCAACCTCCTTTCAAATTATTGAATACCCCCAAACCATTGTCGAAATGTTCTTTCCATTATCCCATGCTGTCAGATATCTTCCGAAAGACGTACCTTTTCTTCTCAATCTTCTCTACCCCTTTCTCTTTCCTCTACACCTTCCATTCATACCTCTCTCCTCTCTCTTCTTAATGCGTTCAATAACCTTCAATCTCTCTTTCTTGATCCATACTTATCTCTCCACCTAATCCCTGCCTTCCTTAAGTATGTCCATATCCTGATCACATTCATTCTTTCACTTTTCAGTCATCTATCACCTCTTATTCCAGACCCCTACTCTAGTTTCCACTTTACTCTCCGAACTTGGTTATACCTTTAAGTGTAACAGACCCTAGCGCACTCAGAGACCAATTACGCCCTTTTACATCCACAAGGAAGGTCCTACATATTATGGTTTATTCCTCCTTATATTTGTATTCCTAGATAGCTATATGTATAATCTATATCATATATATATATATATATATAATATATAACCTTTACGTCCTTACTATACTACAAAGCTATATAAAATCTAATATTTCTAAAGAAATTTAAGTAATATATCTAATATATATACTAATATAATATTACTATATATTATAATTATAAAATATATTTATTTATATAATACATTAATTATAATACTATATACTTATATTATATAATCCTTATTAAATCTGGGAGATTGAAAGACACGTGACAAGGGTGAGTTCCATTTAACATATATCTCTTAACCAATTAACCTAAGTATTTTCCCCTTACTCACGGAAAAAATACATTTCCTATTCCAGGTATATCGTTCGCTAAAATATCTATTACAAAGTTCTGTTACATGTTGTTATTATAGATATCTGGATAATAAACCACAAAATAACAATAAAACTAACCTCAACACGCCTAAAAATCTATCTTGAATTCATAATTCACTCTGCCATAACCTCATGGTTGCGTCCTACATTTACTTAAATATCTTTTGATCAATAACCCCTCAAAATTATTTTTCTAGTTGACAGAAAAGAAATTTAAAAAGGAAAAAATTCTCAATTCTATACAAAAAAAGTATATATGGAAAAAAGGTGAGTATACTAATCATCTTCGAATATGAAATTCATATCGCACCAAACACTAGGACTTAGACATTATATTTAACACTGTTTTATCTTGAAAAGAGCAGAATAATCAAAAGAGAGAAGTGCTTTTCTGTGAAGTGTATGTAATAAAGGTGTCTACTGCATACTTATCATGTATCATCTAATTATGTCATCATTACTTACCTATCATCTTGCAACATACTATATTCTACAAACATCTAGCATACTATTTTTCGTTGTTTTTTCACTTACTTCTAGACCAAACGAAATCAAAAATTGCATTTTTCGTGTATTAAAAATAACCAAGAGTACTGTGACATTATATGCCTTATTTCAAACGAAAAAAGATCTGAAACCTTTCGTAAATAACTTACGTGCCTTAGCACTGTTATGACCACAACGGGACAAATACAGCATTGCTTCACAGAGACTTGCATAAACATTGGATACGTTAGCGATTTTAGTGAATCATTATCTTTCAATTATTGCATTCTTCTCGCAGGACAAGAGGAAACATTTTCCCAAATGATTTATCACAGTCCACAACATACGAGGAATAACGATACATCGTCATATGTCTGATTTATTATATATTATCCAGGATCTGTCTCAAAAATATGTAATTTGAATAAGGAATTTATCCTATATACACAGTGAATATATATATAATTATTATTATAACGTATGAGGAATATATATCGTAAAAGTTCTTTCAAATACTTATTATCCACCTTCTAATAATATATATATATGATATAATTTTATTACCTTATTTACGTTATACTATTTATAATGTAATTGTAATTGGTATATAAATATATATAAAGTTCGTGATAGTGGTGTATAATATATATTTATAATATATATACCTTAATCTATATTATATATATATAATATATAATATATATAACTCCCTCCTTCCCCAAAACACAATCAGGACAGTCTTGACTAAAACACTACGCTAACATCTCCCGTAAACCATCACACCCCGATAATAGGAAAACAAAAAAAAACAACTCAGAAAACTCAAATAGACTACAATATAGCCAGCTCCCCAGACCCCCATGTTCACAACAATCATGATAACTGAAACCATTAAAACCCCTCAAAAATTCAACAGCAACACGCCCAGACTCCATATCCAAACCCTCACAAAAACCAGCCATTCATTCTGCTAAGATGCAGAGGAAAATGCAATCTTACCTATATAGGTGGCGACAGACTCATCTCAACAAATCTTTGGCAACTACATATTTCCATCACGTAATTTCTATCCACCACCCAATCTTGGAACACAAGGCATACATAAATCCCTAAACTATACTACTAATCACAAAAAAAGACCCCTAATATCCCCCTCCTCCTATCGCCCACATTACTCTTTCTCCTTTCCTGGTTACGGTAGTGACAGTGATTCTAGAGAATTTAATAATTTAAAGTAAACATTTCCCCATCATTCCCCTGTCCTCCCGTTCCATCCATGATCATAAACGTCATCACACCAACCACAGTCCCTCCACTCCCTTCACACAATCACATTCATTCTATACTCACCAAACCAACTCGGGTAGTGTTTGTCGGTACTTGAACTTCTACCCACCTCCCAACAAATCACCTTCCTCACACCTCATTGCATCACTTTGGAAAGTAACTCAAATGCGAATCCCAAAGACATAAACAAATGTCATCGGACCACCTATCCCCCACAACAGGCAAAGTTCTCTCACGGTATTACAGAGTCCGAATATCAAAAAATCCTCCTTTCCCCCCTAGAAGGTGAAACTCAACTTTTGATGGTTAGTTCAAATCTCGGACTATTTTCTCAAAATTTCTAAAATAAAGGTGGGTTTGCGTCATTTATGGATTACCATTTCGGAGCTATATATTCCCGTATTTATGCGACACTATGCTCACTAAAACTCAATTATTATCTATCTTCCACATACATTAACTAACGGCTATTCACTACCCATTGCTAATTTCAAACACATTCCAACAAAACGGTGCAACAACATTCTTTCGTAAACACACAATTCAAACCTCCCTTTCTCCCGTAATTATTATTTATTTTTCTCGTGATCTTTCTTTTGGAAAGATTTCTTCTCTCTCTCTCTCCTCCTCTCTCTCTCTCTCTCTCTCTCTCTCTCTCCTCTCTCTCTCTCTTCCTCGTCTCTCTGTCTCTTCTCGTCTCTCCAATCACTGTCCAAATGGACACTGCTCCTCTGAACTCTCTCTCTCCTCTCTCTCTCTCTCTCTCTCTCTCTCTTCTCCTCTCTCCCTCTCTCTCCTCTCTCTCTCTCTCTCTCTCTCTGCTTGCAAAAAAACTGTTCATGTGAACTCTTCGTCTCGTCTCTCGTCTCTCTCTCTCTCTCTCTCTTGCTTCTATCTCTCTCCTCTCTACTCTCCTACGTCTCTTCTCTCTCTTCTTGTGGAGCCAACAGGAAAGTTCCTGTCTCTTCCTGTAACTCTCTCTCTCTCTCTCTCTCTCTCTCTACTCTCCTCTCTTCTCTTCTCTCTCTCTTCTTCTCTTCTTCTCTTCATCTCCTCTCTCTTGTTTGTGCAAAAGAGAAACTGCTCCTCTAGAACTCTCTCTTCTCTCTCTCTCTCTTCTTCTCTTCACCACTCTCTCTCTCTCTGCTCTCTCTCTCTCTCTCTCGTACTCTCTCTCTCTTTTCTCTCGTCTCTCCCCTCTCTCTCTCTCTCTCACACACACACACACCCACACACGAAAACTGCTCTCTCCTTCACTCTCCTAACTGCCGTATACTTTCTACATTTGCGCGAGACAAGCGTCCCTCAGAGCATCCTTTATACTCTGTCTCAACTCTCTAGACCCCAGACTTAATAGCTATTCTCGATCTTATACATACCAAACTATTTTTTCACCGACGCAAAGCTAACTTTATTATTATTATACCCAACATACCCAGTCAGATTATATTAATAAACTATAATAATTATATAGTAATCTCATATATAATACTAACAACATAGCCACACAACATACCAAAGAATATCTACATTTATTAGAATAAAATATATTTATGATGAAAGTACCTATATAATATACTATAGTATAGTAATAGACAGCAATCCCCCTCATTAAGTCCCTCCATAACCCTTCTTAACTTATATATATCGCTTATTCAGTAACCGTCATTACAATATCTCATCCCTCCATCCCATATAATACATCACTGAATGTTCAATAATATACCCCTTTCCATTATAAACAAAATCACCTCTATATCAAATAATAATAATATTTATAGATATGAATAGTACTTACCTACAAACACTCATAAACGTTCTTCCCCCAACACGACCAAATTTTCACTCCGCCAACTCATAATCTAAAAATAACTAATAACACCCTCTCCATACACCTTTTCATCAATAACAACAACTTCAGCGATAGGAAACACACACTTAATTCAATCACTACCTCATTATATATATATATACACGTAGAAACGATAATATACTTATCTATGAGAACAATAAATATATAAACTATAGCTACTCACCAGTACTTATAATTGGTATTCTACCTACTCACTCACTAATGATAACTATATTATTACTATTAAATATATTTTAAAAACTTAAAATATAATTATATACATAATAGGTATGTAAATATAATAAAACATCATATACTATCACTATCATATGATAATATACGAGAATTTAAATATATAACATATATATATATAGTAGTTATATATATATGCACTATTAATATATATATATATAAAATAATACACTACCTATATACTACTTAATATATATAATCCAATTATTAACTAATATACACGTACTGATAATAAATTAATATACTCTCACATTAATACTATATATTCTCTCTCTACCCGCATGTACTTCTCACACTATATCACTAGTATAAGTATAATATGATATTAATTAGGGTAATTATATAACAAATATATATATTATCTATAACCAGATAAATACTCATATTTGAAGGTGTATATACCATAATATAATATACACTACACCTCCTATTATTGTCAACTACTATACAAATATTTATCTCTTCCTAATAATATTACCCTACCTTGGGATACTAAAAAACGCTAAAATTATATCATACTACCTCTATATATATATTACTATACGAGTATATAGTATAGATCATTAAAGTGAGTGCTTTTATTCTTTATTGTTTATTTTATATGAACGCAAATATTTTCATATTCTCGAATAATGTCAGAGTCTGTAATTTTTCGTTTTTTTATAACAACAGAATACATTTTCCGTCTAACATTTCAAAGACCTGTCACAACTAAATATTCCCCAATTAAAAAAATATGGCCAATTCGACCATGTACATGAACTTTCCTTTAGTAACTGAAGAAACACTCTGAGCTAAAAACGTAATTTTCAGCCGGATTTCGATGTTCCCTCTCATAGAGGACGACTTGTTACATAAATCTTTATCCATCTTCGCGCTTTATGAAAAATATATAATTTCAATTTAAGTTTTATGACCATACTTATTTTCACAAAGATAATCGGACACGTAATAACTCATTATTACTTGTAATAATATAAATATAATTTATCGAATCTTCTCTCCCTATATATATACAATATATATATATATATACCTCCCTAAATATAATAATGATATATATATATATATATATATATAATATATATATATAATATTATATATATAGTCTATAATGGAATAATAATATACCATCAATATATGAATCATTAGATCAACTGCTCCACCTTTATTATATTATATTACTCATATTATTATAACAAACATAATACTATTAAGCTTAAACCGTCATATATATATATATATATATATATATATTATAGTAGTTACAGAGCATAAAATTGCAGCGCCCGCTGAGAAATACCTGAACGAATATAATACCTTGTGAAATACTGGACCACACGCATCCAGCGTGGATTCTGGCGCACAGAGTTCCCTTATCCAGTTTCCAGAGGACCTGTGGAACATCTCTGGGAAAGTACTCTGAAAATTTCGTAATTCCTATGCGTATTCTCTGCTAATTGTGTATCTAGTATGTTCCAGGATCCAGGAATACTGGATCCTGGAACTGGTTACCCATATATACTATTACTATCACTATACTCATAGCATTGATACGCTTACCATCATTCGCTGAGGTCGAAGCTATCAATTACTACGTATTTCAGTAGACTAACATATCAGTGAAAACTATATAATATAGCTTATCTGTGACTATTCTATATATACTATTTTTTATCAAGTATTAGTAGGTTATATATATAATATATATGACCTAATGAGACATTGCTTAGAGAATAGACGTACATGCCTCCTATGACGATATCCAGTGTTCATTGCAAGATCGAGGAGATACACGACCGACCGACGTTACACGCATCCACACGTAGCACGCGCGCACCACGGTACAAAGCGTCCCCGTCACCCGCCCGCCCCGCACCCCGACGTTCCTACCTTATTGAGTATATAAAGGTTATGATTTATATATTATATGGTACCTTCCTATTGTGACTCAATAAACGGTACTCCGTCATTTCCTGTATATCAGAGTATATCCCCCTATTATGTAGCCCAGGGCATGAATATGATATAAATAAAGTATTCATATCTGAGGTATATATATAAGTACTATGATACAGCTTCTTTAATATATATATACGATATATCGTAAGTATGCGCGGCCTGCCACGCTATAATTGTGTATGTAAAAACTTCTCCGGCGTCTTTTCGCGGAGACAGCGTTGGCGCGGCTGATAGAGACCCAGTCTACGAGCCTCGTCTCTTGGTCTCATTCTGTCCCATCGTCTTGCACGTTGTTGATCGCCTTATCTCCTGGAACTAAATAAAAAAAATGAGAAGCGAGAGAGGAGAAAGTGAGAAGAGCGGTTTGTTAAAAAGAGGGGAGACGAGTAAGGAGAGTTGTCAGAAGGGATGAACCCTCACGATCAAAAGCTGACAAGGTTGTAAAATGTATAATGGACTTTTTTAAGAAAGGGGGACTAAACATTGACAACGCGAATCATTATCGTTCTCAGCACATATATCGGTGTTAGATATCAAGCTGGCCAGATCTGAATATAACCGTTTAAAGAACCATTAAGGGCATGGGGGAATAAAAAGGATTGTGTAAATTACCTGTTTAAGTCTATAAAAGATTAACTTTTATTCTTACTTTTATCAGAGCGGAAAAAGACGTTCTGGTGCAATACTCAACTTTCTATAGATTACTCGTAAACAGTTGAAATATATAATTTTTATTAGTTTATCATTATTCATTTATTCTATTATTACTTCATTATTTATTTCGAGTACTTACTTTATTTAATTATTATCTAATATATTACATTTATTATCGATTTATATCTAGTATATCTAATTCTAATATATTATTATTAACTTATTACTTATTACTATTTACTTTTTACTTTCTAGTTATTATGTCATTTTTTATTCTATTGATTTAAATTATTATTAATGTATTTTTATTATTTATAAATATTATTAGTATTTATTTTCTTTCTATTTATTTGTTTTTATATATAGTAATTTATATACTTGGTATAAGCTTATATTATACTTTAGTACTATATATATATTACTAGCTCAAACCCCTCTATCCATATATACTTACAATTATATCCTATATATATATCATCCGGATAACTTGAATACTACCCTATATGCACACACGTAATGTGTAAATATTCATTCGATCCACGATTATTATCAACATACGTTGTAGTACTATATCATCAAGCTAGGCCATACTGGTGAACGGTCTACTCACTTGATACGAGTATGGTGGCTAATTTCTCAGTGCTTGTATATGGTACATATATATACGTCAGTACGTGCATAAGTATATACTCTTTTACTTATTATACATGATATAAGGTGATATCAAAAAAGTGAGATAAAATATAAACGTGTTATTACTCATCGACAGGGATCAAACCTCTATAATGATACATCTTAGATGCTATGATCCTGCTTGTCTTACCGCGACTGATAACTAAATTACTCAGTATATTATATCAGCCTTCTCAACGGTATATATCTCCGAATATATACTTTCCTGTATTTTTACTTTCTCGTTTTCCTCACCTAGTTGTATATGTCACTGAGTATTGCTCCGCTACTTTCATCATATTAATATCTTCTAGTCATTTATTAAATATTAAATATATATATAGATACTACTATACTTCTATATAATACTAGTCGCTGTTTTTCCTATATTAGTTATCATATATTAACTTAATCATAGCACCATCACCTCCTCTCAACTATTACCTTCCTATATTGTAGCTGCGTTAGACGGCACACATAACATACGGTTAACATACGCTTACTCTCAACACATACATACATACATACATTACAGACATAGCATATACATTACATAACACTACCATTATCATCACATACAACATCATACTATATCACTCCCATATTCATACCACATTCATATCACTATCATACCAGTACATACACTACGTCCAAACAATCAGATATACTATATCACTTTACTTACGAGTCTACTCCTACCTATTACATACATACATACATACATTACATACATACATTACATACCACCCATACAAGTATATTCTAATATCATCTCATACCTATAATCCCATTACATCCTACGTTTACTCCCGCGCTGGTCGTAGTCTATATCTACTCTATATTCTATACCACTTAAGTTCTATTATTTCGCTTAACAATATTATTATTGAGGACTCCTATTACCTACCTATATATATATATATAAAGATATATGGGTATATATATATATATATGGCTAAACAACCTTCGCCGCTTTCTATCACCCCCACACGCTAGCCCCTCCTTCCATGATTCTATAGGCTTCAGGCTGTATATATCTACTTTGAGTTCACGTGATTCCAAATAATTTATTTTGCTCTTCATCTATTTCGTCTGGTTAAACTTAACCACCAGAAATACTTTCTAAATATATGTAAAGTAACGACTTCATATGCTAGTCTCTCTCTTCTCCGTTAACTAAGTTCTTCTACCTCATCAATTACAATCGTCTACCTTGCTCATGCATTTTTACTAAGCAATCTCTCTCTCTTCTATAGTTATATAACGACAGAAACTATTTAATATCTTCCGAAGAAACTTAAACTCAGCCAACATTCATTCAATTCAGTCTCTCCTCTCATCCTTCAATCTCTACCGTTATGCTAACTTCTAAACACTCTCTATCTACCCTACTACAATATCGTTAACCGTCTCATCTCACATCATATATTAGCAAATATTCTACCGCCGGCCTCGCACTCATGGAAACTATATCGATAGTCGGCTTCTTTATATTTACCTCTAACATAGTAAATATGTTTTAGGATCACTTAACCTAATTCTCATCTCATTATACTTCAATGAGGGCATGTTGCTTGCCTCATCAATTAATTACACTACTATACTCTCTATTTGAATAAATCACTATGGCTCGATTTTGTTACTTAACAAGTTTTGTAACATGTGAACAAAGCAAACATAAGACATGAGAGCCTTGTAACTTTATGGAATATTATGAGATGGATACAAAGTGTCCAAAAACTCAACCACAACTTGGACGCATACGTACAAGAACAGCCAACATTAACAAGGATCCATGCTTAACAACAGTAAAGTATTTTGTTTTGTTTCTTTAAAATTATGTGTGTGTTTTTACTCACAAAATATTATGCTCTTATTTCCTATCTGAGGCGGTTTTTACCCTTTGTTTAAGAAATTATCTTTGCAGTTTTACGATGACTCGCGTATTTTGAAACAAGTGTAAATCAGTTAAATCTAGATATATATTCCGAAATATGGCCCCCATCCTACACCTTCTCTCTCTCTCTACCATGATCTCTCATATTTATCTATATATGTGCAAAATATAGTGATTATCTTTGGTTGGTTTGCTTGATATAAACACTCAACGACAAACATCTTTTTTATTTTATTTCATGTTTTGAAATTCTTTATGAATGGGCATTCTTATCTTTTATTTCAATTTCATGATTTATAATAATTATTTTACTTTTTTCACTCAACAAGAAATCTAATATAATTATATAAAAATCTATATATGCATTATATTTTGTCCTATCTACTTTTTCTTCTAAAACCATTTCTCGCGCTGTTACGTAAAATTTCTATGCTTTCGCACTGGATTCAACACATCATAACGTAAAAAAACTTAAGCATCATCACACTATACACACATACTTATAAAGCAGTAAATCAGTAAAATAAACTAGTAAATCAAACCACCCTACTGACCTTCATCTCGAAAATCCACCCTGTTGAATATCTAAGATTTAATTAATCTACAGGAGATCTAGTGATTTCAAGTCATATATTTCTAAATTATATTTCAGATTAATTTTTTAAATTAATTTGATATGAAAAAAAAAACTTAAATGAATAAGCATTTTTATGTTTTGTTTACCTAAAACAATTTTGTTTATTTAACTTAAAAAATATATATAAATATTATTCTTTTTATATGTTTTATAAACATAACTAAAAATTTTATATTTATTAGTATATTTACAACATCCACCCTAAAGCTAAGTATATCTCAGTCAACATGCCAATACATCCAGAGGAGCCTACCCATGCCAGGGCTTCACCCGTGCCCCCAATCTCCTACCGGTTTTGAATTCGTGATTGGCATTATTAATCTATTGAGGTCTATTGATCTTATTGATTCATGTCATATTTGTTATCAACAACATTAATTAAAATAAAATTATAAATGAATAAACTAAGCATGGTTATTAATTTTTTTTTGTAAATTATTATTAATTTTATATATATATTTTAACGTAAAATAATTTTAATTCTTTTTTAATGTATTTACAACATAAAAAAATTTGCATATATTTATTACATACCTTGTAAAGCTAAGTAAATCAAGTTTAATCTCAAGTAAATCCAACTACCCTTCCAGCCACCCTCTACCCATCCGTGATCTATTATCTATTGATCTATGATCTATTTGATCTATATGATCTATTTGATTCAAGTTCATATTCATGTATAGATACTTATTTTTGATATTAAATAGGGTAGAGGATAAAATATAGTTAACGTTGAATAAAAGTTTTATAAAAGAAGTTGAGTCTTAGCTCTTATGATATTCAAACTCAATAAAAAGTAATGGAATCACTTTAATTTATTTATTTTTAATTATTATTTATTTAAAATCAACTGAAGTAATTTTTTATTTTTGTAAGTTCTTTTTTTTTTTTTTTTTTATTTATTTTTGTTTTTTTTTAATTCTTTATTTAAAAATATATATTTAACTTCATATTATTTTATTTTTTGAGTTTATTAAATTTATTAAACAAATATGTTTTATTTACTAAAAAATTTAATAATATATTATATATATATATATATATTATATATGTTACTTCTTTGTTTGTTTATAACATAAATAAATTACTGCATGTATTTTTAAATACCACTAAATGCATATATTAAAATCTGTAAATCATAAACTTGAATACTTCCGAGCGCACGCGTTTCACAAATTTAGCAAATGAAAATACAAGAAAAACTTCCATTGTAATCCTTATTTTGATCTATAACGATCTAGTTGATCTGATTTTAACAATATTTTTGTGAATGAATTCTTGTGGAGTCAATGAATGTTGAATGTTTTGTGTTTCTCTCCTATAAGAAACATTCTTATTATAATATTACATGATCATAAAAATAAAAAAAAATTTCTGGAACTGAAGTTTTATTATATTGTAAAGAAAGTTTGTTTTTATTAGATATATTAATAATTTTTATTTTATGTGTTTATTATATTTGACATAAAAAATTATCCTTTTATTATTAATTAAATTATTTAATTATAAATTATTTACATTTTATCTTATTATTTTATTTTTTAACATTCTTCAATAATTATTCATTAATTTTATATATTATAGTTCAATAATTTATGTAAATCGGATAAACTCCGATATACACGACTTTCATTCAAATAAATATCACGATCTATCCTATCTAATAATAAAGATTAATAATAAATTACAATAATTATTATCATCAACCTTAAAATATACAGTAATAAAGACCAAAATAAGTATGTAGACTATATCTTCTATATATTTATAATATCCTTCCTATTATGTAATATATCTTATAATATATTGATCTATATTTGATTACTTAATTGATAAATATCTATAATACTTAATATTTAGACTATATATATTGTAATTCAATGATCATATGTATTTTATGTATTATAATAATATAGATATATATATATATAAACATTTATAATTATATTTGACTACTATTATAAACTTTAACTATTATATTTTGATTTTGTTTTATTTCTATTCTATATTCTATGATATAAAAAAAATATTCTTTAATTAAAACATTATGTTATTATTTTATACTTATATATACTATTTATTTTTTTATAGTATATTTTAAATATCTTCTAATTTGTAATTTATTTATTTACGAAGAGAAGAAGAAAGGAAAAATTATAATTTCTTTAATTTTTTTTTATTTAATACATTTTGTTGGTGTGTTAACCCTTTTAATTTCATTCTTTTCTCTATATTTTATTGTTGTGATCGTCTCTGTAAAAGAAATTTTGCATTTTTTGGTTTACAGTACCCTTAAGATTTACGTTTTTACATAAGCTAAATCAGTAAATCAGTTAAACAAAGAGTAAATCAGTAAATCAGTAAATTGACCTACCCTCCCCACCACCCTCCTAACCCTCCCACTCCATACTTGATCTATTAATCTATTTGAAATCTAATTTTGATCTATGTAATTCAATGTCATTATTTTGTATAACCATATCTCAAAAAAACTTTTTATTTATTTGTTTTGTTTCTACTGTTATTTCTTTTTTAAACATCTATGTTGTTCTTTTTATCTACCTTTCATAATAAAAGTATAAAATAATTATAATTTGTTATGCTCTTATTTACTGTTAAACATTTTGTTTTTACTAAAAATTTATGTCATTTTTATGTTTATAGACTTGCAAATTTTCGACTCTATGGTTATTATAAATCTTCTTCTAGTCCTTACGAGCTAATTACTCTTATACATGTCTAACAGTTTAAGTAAGATGCATTAACTTAATGCGAGTGCCGGAATTAAGAACGAGAATAATTCAATGGATTAAAATCAAATAACAGCGAGCCCCAACTCTCATCAACTTCTTCATTCTTACCCTATTTCAGTTGGCGAGCACTATAATATCGACCCATCTAACATTTGGTGCAATATCATACCTAAAAGCAGTTAATATTTCGCTATTATCAAGATCTAAATCATCCGCTTTGCACAATATCCAACACCAATATTAACAAATCACTTTATGTCCACCACAAATATACTCTAGACATCAATCCTTGGACAGCAACATTTGCTTAACATGGTCCTGTCTTCGTTCTAGGACCACTCCTCCCTTCAAGATGATGAGTAATGGCGGGAGTGAAGCAAATAAAACGCACTATAAGTGAAACTAGATTGAAATGAAGAAACATCCGGGATGGAGGTTGTTGTTGTGATGCCAATGAGGGATTCAGTGTGTGGTGTGGATAGATCAGATTGGGGTAAGAGGAAGAGCCTAAGATTGGCAAAATAGGATCTCAGGTGTTATCTAAATAATAGCATTGGAATACTTGTCGTGGTATGTTATAAACTAAACTTGGAGTATTTAACGTTCAAACTAAGCATTAAATAGCTAGAAAATTAATACAACACGTTTTATACAAACGAGGACAACGTGATTGCTGGGTCTGTCTGACAGGTATTAAGCCAGTCCATTCTAGGAGAGAGATGATAGATATATATTATTATAAATAATATTGATAATTTTTAAAATTTATGAGAGGTGTTGACTTATTTGAGGTTAGGAACATTATCGATGGTGTCATTTTGTGTTCACGCCTAAACCATCACAATCTAATATGGCCAAAGTATTTGTTCTCTGTGAACATGGAGTTTGTAATCATAACGTATTAATTAACTATAGAACTCAAGACTAATTATTTAAAAATTATATTTATTATTAAGTATAAAGAGAGACGACAATAGTGCTTATTGTAAAATTTAGCAGTAAATAATCGTATGAATAGGGGCATTTATATCAGTTATTTAATAAATTCAATATTAATTTATTATATTGTGTTAATATTTATTACATTTACAACTTTATGTTGTAATATAGCATTTAAAACGGCTATTTAAAAAAAGGATAATCAGCTTTCAGGCCACAATCTAGTAAATCGAGATATAAATTGCTACAGCAGTCAAACGATCAGATTACAATTGGTATTTATGATACGGAAAAAAAAAGTTATAGTATATAGATTTTTAATTTATACCTTATATTAAAGTACTAAATAAAGTACTAATTAATGTAATTCTATTTATACAGTAAAGTAATTTAATATAAGAACTATATATATTATATATATACGTTCTTAGTTTGCAATAGAGTATACTCAATAATTTTACCATATATATATTTTAAACAGATTATTTGTAAAAATTTTTTATAAAAAATATATTATTATATAATTATTAATATATATTAATTTAATATTAATTATATTTATTAATTATAATTATTAATTATTCTTCTCTCTGATGATGGCTCATGGTGATGGTCTTGGTTAATTAATCTGGATATTCAAATATAATAATATTATATTATAAATTTTATTATTATTATATTATATTATTATTATTATTATTATTATTTATTATTAGTATTATTATTATTATTTATTATTATATTTAACATAAATCTCACAACCACCAATAAACGCCAGTGTGGATCACTTTGCCTCCAGTTCCACAACTAGAACATTGGTAGGTAAATTTTGCTCTCTACAGGACACCTAAGCATTACGTAAATCCTTGTTACGCTCAAGGGGATAGCCAATCAGAGAACTGTATTTGCTATCTATGCCATCACGGCCAGGCAATTGAAATTCTCGAGGAATGACTCATTAATCTTTATATCTTTTGACACATGTGAAGGGTAACGAGATTTATTTACTTTGTACACGATATCTTTTGACAACATGAGAAAGGGTGACGAAGTAACGAGATTTATTATTTTTTGTCCTTACTTAACATCTGTTTTTATCTTTAAACAGTAGTTTTTATTATATTATTATTATTATTAATATATATTTTATTATATTATATTATATATATTATTATATTATTATTATTATATATATAATATATTATTATATTATTATTTAATTTATTATTATTTAATTATTTAAATTATAATTATTATATTATTATTATTCCACATAGATCTCACAACACCTAAAACGCGTGCCAATAACGTATGCGACCATATCGCTTGCATGTTCACATAATTTTATAAATCACATTATGAGTTGATAAACCTTTTTTATCTATCTACCTGACACTAATATATATCATAAACATATATATTACGCTAAAATACTTATATATTAAACAAAGAACTAAATATGGATTTTCGGTTACAACTAATCTTGATATATCCTCAGTGAGATGAAGGGTGAGATATATTACAAAACTAATAACGTCGTCGAGATAAAACAAACTTCCAAGCCTCTATTCTTACAACGACTTGCCTAGTTAGAAAAAAGATGACTATTAATGTATTGAGAAGGGGAATAAACAAAGATACGTGAGATGAGGTTGAGTTTCATCTATCTCATAACATTTAAATAGAGAGCTGTTGGTTTTAGGGCGGATTTTGCCCTCCCAACAAAGGAATATATGGATTCAATTGAAAACTTGATGAAGCATCTGGTGCTAAGTGGAGACTCCTTTGCGGTTCCCGGAACTTAATGGTATATAGTGTAATTCGCCGTGTAAAATCAACAAAAATATAATAATACAGTTACCTTATCAGTTATGTGGTGGAAAGATAGTGTAGAAAAAGGTCGAGGTGATTCTATTGTATGCTAGCTTTAACTCGCGTGTATTATACAAACACTAAATATATTGGCGAAACACACTATCAGCTATAACAGGACCTCAAAGCGTTATTACTGAACAATTCATCTACTTCTACAATTATATATAATATAATATATAATATATATATATTAATATATTATATATATATTATATTTAATTATATATTATATATATATATATAATATATATATATATTATATATTAATAATATATATAGTATATATTAATAATTATAAATATATTAGTTATAATATATATATATATGATATATAATATATATTTTTTTTTTTTACAGAGATAAACACAGTCACTCACACGGCAGAGCCCTAAATCAAGGAGGAGGTGTACTCACTTAAGATCCGAGCAGGACTAAGCCAAGTCCCAAGGATAGAGGTAACTGCTCACGATTTCAACTTCCACTATGATATAATCCGACCAGTTGCGAACCTTGACCTTCGCTTAGTTTGGCGAGTGATGCTACTAACT
>JABUQX010118735.1:17500-27500 GCA_015478945.1 Trachelipus rathkii | reverse complement strand
ATATTAATAGTTACGTCGGTCTCTAGCTTGCTATAGAACGTATCATTCAGACCAACATGATTTGACATGGGATGTGCTTACTGTCAGAGTGGGAAAGTTTATTTGTATCTTGTTGATGCTTTGTTATAATTCAAAATTGGAGCTGCTATCAAAAGATTTACTTTTTTTATCTCTTTATCTTCCTATATATGTGTTTGTGCAAAAAATGTAAGATTTAAAAATTATATATGTGAACAAAATACACATTTATTTTTCACTGCATTGTTTTCAAAACTAACTTTTGTACGACGTCGTCTACCAGTTATCGAGACGGATTATGTGTAATAGGTAAGACTGATCGCTTTATTAATATCTTAATGATATTATTATTATTTACCTCAGTATATCCATTCTAGTTTATAGGTAATTTTTCTATATTATTTTTAGAGTCCATGAAAGGTATTCCTATGATGTTTCTGTTTCTTTTGAGTGTGAATTCCTGGTCTAAAAGTTCCTATGTTTTACAAAGTTGGCACCGGGTGATGTTTAAATTCAGTGCACAGACCTGACGTCTTACATGTGTTAACTTAATTTACTCCCATAAGATGTTAGTGATTGGTTTGGATGAAATGGTTGGATTTAGACATGAGATTAGTTTCTTTTTCTTACTGTTGGTTCTATAAGTAACACTTATAAAGATTTGCTGATTGGTGTCCAGGTCGTAGATGTGAATAAGGAGAGTGAAGGATTCAGATTGGCTTCCCAGAGGGTGTCTTCAGAGACAATAAACCAACTTCGTCGAGAGTCCTACCCAAGAGTTAAGTGCTCTACCCTTGCATCTGTGGGTGAGATTATTTCTAGATATTTATATTATTTATTCTAGATATTATTTATTTTAATCTGTAAACTATAATTCAGTCATTATGAGATTTCAAATTTATACATCTAACTACTAGTTGATACATAACTAATACTTGGTATTTAGTTACATTTCATTATTAATATTCATTTTCCAAATTACATTCTTACTATACATTGATAACACTATTCTTTAATATTTCTAATTGGAATATCATTAATCTTTAATTCATTATTTTTTTGTTAATAATTATTTATATATTAATAATACTTCCTATATGTACAATAATTATTGATTTAATTCAATGTAGTATGTGGAATCATAAATTTTATTAGAGTTTGTGTCTTGGTTTATCTCTACTGCTACTTGTCTTGAATTATCTTTATATTAGATTATTATTTTGATCCATCATAAGCTTTAAAATCTATTAATTGAGATCTATTTCGCATTTTTTGTTTTTCTTGTTTGAAGCAAGCAAAGCAGGCGAATTATTCTTTGAAAAAATGGAAACAATTAGGACGTAGATCTTTAGTGTTGAGCTTGATCCTCTGGAGAGCGCGCAAAAAGTCTCTTGTACAAAGCATGGTGGAAATTAGAAGTGTAGTCATAGAGAAGTTACACACTGAGTTAACAGAGGAAATCCGCGAAAAGAGAGAAAGGATGAGGCTCTATAAATATATAGTGAACTTGTGTTTTGGGATGTAGCGAGATATATATGGGATATGGAGCAAGTAATTTGTTAGGAGAATTGATATGACACGATTACACAGTGAGGAAAATTCTAAGAACCACCTGATTGAATTATGTAAAGAGGAGGTTGTTGTGTGACGTATATGACGTGTAAAGTTTAGAAATGAATAATAGATTATTGAAGAAGCTACCACCATGCGCATGTGGGGACTGTCTTTGAGGATTGGTGTTATAAGCGCACATGTGGAGAATCTATATTAGAAGTCTTGTAACTAGCCAATTGAGGGTATGAATCCGTTAGCTTTGACTAGATGTATTATTGCTGATTCATAGATTATTATTAAACACAATCGTAATATTTAATTTACTATATGCTCAAGATTTTTTATTTATATAAAAATCATTACTATTAGAGGTTTAAGCAGCACTATTTGAAGGAACTTTGGTTCAAAATATGTGTAAAAGATATATTCAATACAATTAATGGGCAAACTTATGTGGTATAGCACATGAATTTGTGAACTATAATAGCCAGTGGTTTATATTTGATGAGATCTTAGTGTCTGTACCTCGTGGTTCAATACAGCTGATGAAAAGATGGTATGAGGTAAGAGATTTCATGCCAATCACGATAATATTATAAAAAATTTATTACTCTCGTTTCAAGGTGATAACATAGTAAAAGTGAGTGTTATGCCAGATATCATCAGTGCGCACTGTTGTTGGTATGGTATCCTAGATGTCCATATTTGCATCGAGATTACCAATATCGGTATCGCAACGGCTATGCTCACAGGATAGGGTTAAAAGTCGGTAGTTAACACATAAGGTGAGTTTCTGGATAATCTCTCTGCGTACTCCAGCAAATCGGACAGTGAGAAGGGCCACAACCGTCATTGTCCACTTCACCATACGCCACTATAAATACAATTCTCTTTATAATAAACTTTGTCTCCCATTAAACAACGTGTTGTCACGATATAAAATATATTTATTTTGGTTTTTTTGTTCTAGTATTGTTTATCATGGCTGTCTCGTATTGTTTAACAATCAGTATTTATTTATTCAGCACTGACCCTTAGTATCGATTTGTTAGATATGTGAGCGTAATATATCGTTTAGTAATTTTCAAGGTAGTAATAATATATATATATAATATATATATATATATATATATATATATATAATATATATATATATATTATATATTATATATATATATAATATATATATATATATATAATAATATATTTATATATATATATTATAATATATATATATATATATATTAATATATATATATTATTAATATATATATAATATATATTATTAATTTATATATATATATATAATATATATTATATTAATATAATATATATATTAATATTATCATATAATATATATTAATATATTTATTTATTGGAGTCCTTGAATGATTCGAGTTGTTTTGGAATGTTATTTATTTTATAACTGTTAATAGATACATTTTATTCTGTTTTTATCTTATTTTTGAATACTGTTATGATATAAAGTCAATTCCATTAGTATAAATGTGGATTGTATTAAATAAGGATATTTTTTGATTAGACAAATTAGCTTTTAATTCTGAATATACTCATGGACTTTTATGGTAATAAATGAAATATATTATATACTATATATATATAATGAATTTACTTTTATAAAACAATAATGAAAATAATAATATCTAATTAAATAAGTTGAGGAGTACACGCATACTGCGATATGGTCGAAATGAAAAAGATACCTACCGCTTCTTTAATGGCGTATTTGCGTTAATTCGTATTGCTTCTTTTTGCGTTTATTATCTTGTATTTCTTCTACTACAGACGGTGTCAGCATCCAATTGTTATGCTAACATCTAAACTTAATCTGAGCTCAACCCATTTTGTTATCACATAAATCCCATATGTACTTTCGATCATTTAGGCTATATACAACCATTGACACTACCACCACTCTTCATATTTATTTTAAACACATACCGTTAACCTAGAGTCATATCCCTGTATCTAAGCTACCACGTTTAAATTACGCCTGTATAGTCTTAAAGTGGGGTATAATGGTACTTTGGGATACAACCTTATTTCCTGTCATCATAAGACGGTGCTTAAAGAAACAATGCACGATCTTGAGTATGAACAACTTTTTGTCATGAACTTAAGCGTATAGGAATTTAAGTAATAAGTGAGTGTTTGATGGAGAGCTTAACTCTAAGGAAACTAGAAACCATAGATGTACACTTGTATACTCTAATGCACTATAATATCTCTTAGTCTCTCTGATGTATTGATTTGCAATAAGGTAGTCACAGGTTCGCGGAGGAGTCCGCTTTGATCGTCTCTGACGATAAAGAGGGAATAGACAGCCTTAAATCTATTCTACTTCTTCGGGGCCCGAAAATGTTGAATCGTCTATGCTCCTAATGACCGATGAGACAATATGTGTGAACATCTTGTCATGAGCAGCAGATTTGTATAATAGTGAATTCTGTGATGACTGGAGAGAAGGGAACGAGAGACAAATCTCGATATTGAGCGTTCAATTCGTGATATAATCAATACAGTTATATATAGGGCTAGTAAATATTTGATATGAGCCCTGCCTCGAGTGGAGCTGAAACAAAGAATGGAAAGGAAACGAAGAAATCTGATGTGATGTGGTGTAACAATTCAATATGTATTTGTGTGTAGAACTGACTTGATGAATAGTGACCTCGGAATTACTTTTTATAGTGTGAGATTAGAGATATATACACCACATACAGGAGTGAGAGAAAGGTAGTTTGTGAGCTAGATGTGGACATTTGACAACATGTTGTGACTCTCTATATGGGTGCTTAAAAATGCTATGGTAAGACGAACTATTAATTTAAAAGAAAAGTTCTCTAGAATTTAGAAGATGTAAAATATGGTTCAAGTTATATTTGATGTATAGAACGGTGTGACACGGTTAATGAAAAACAGTGAGAAAAATTATAATTTGTTAAAGAATTAACACTCAAAGTGAACTTTAATTGGGGCCAAAGACATTGTTTGGAACCTGGAAACTTTATAAGACTTATTGTTTAACTTCTGTGCCTCACGAAGAGCCCTATTCAAGGAGGGAGTGCACTCAATTTACGTAAGGAGGAAAAGGAAGAAGCATAAAAGAATATTCTTCTCAGCTCTGATATAGTATAGTATAAAGGGAAGAAGCAGAAGAAAATATCAAACCTACCAATAATAATACAATATTATGACAATTTATTGCATTGCCCGTTAAGGTAGGTGTGGCAGGGAAGACTAGATTTTTCAAATTACAATTTAATTGTGAGTTGTTGTGTATGGGCCCTTATTAATCGAGATGTACCAAAAAATATAACTTTCGAAGCCGAATAGTGCAATCTTTATAGGAATATTTAACATAGGTAGCGCGCCTTGCAAAAGACGTAATTTTTTGATGACCACAATCTAATTACATTGATAAATTATTAATAAAAAAAATCAAAATCGAAATTTTAAAATCTATCAGCAGTTAAAATATATTTCGAATTTTATTCGCCAACTAGGCATGATCTAATTAAATTTTAATCTTGTTCGTATTTTTTAAACTATACTTTGCTTATTAATAAAATGTTACCTTTGTATTTGGTCGGACGTTCGTCTGAGAAGCGTCAACTTGCAAGTCTAAATTAATTATAACACCCTACCGGCATAGACTGGTTCTTTTACAGACGACAATTGTTGCGTCAGATCACAAATCTAAAAAGTTTGAAGAATGTTAGCAATTCTAATATTCATTTTATTTAAATTGTGCTTTTCATAATCAGAAAAATCAGGTTTTTAGAAAATTTCAATTTAAATTCTCAGTTAAGCAAAATCTATTGAAATTGTAATATTCGTTTATTCAAAATTATACTTTGCCTTAAAATAAAAAACAAAGCTTTAAAAATAAATTTTGAATTTAATTTGACAAATAAAAGTAAATTGTAATATTCGCTTTATTTAAATTATGATTTAAAAAAACAATATAAAAATCAAGATTTAAAAATAAATTTTAAATTTAATTTGTCAACTTTGAAGAATTCTCGTTTGAGTTTATTTTAAAATCTTCGTATTTAGTTTGCAAAATTTGAAACCCTTTTAAATTATTAGATCGAATATTAATATTTATTTTAATAATTAATAATAATAATAATAATAATAATAATAATAATAATAATAATAATAATAATAATAATAATAATAATAATTAATAATAATAAATATATAATAATAAATAATAATAATCAATAAATAATAATAAAAACAACAACACAACAACAAACAACAAACAACAACAACAACAACAACAACAACAACAGAGTGAATAAATGATGAAGTGCTTATAGAGAGAAGGTCAAAATTGAATAAAAGAAAAAATGTTGTTAATAGGACTGAACCCTGAGGAACACCACCATTAATAATTAATAGATGTAAAGAATGAAGGGGATCGTCTTCTACAACAGCTGCTAGAGTACGAACGATCGGAAAAGAAATCAGAGAGAGAGATGTGCAAGAGAGTGAGAAGATTAAGATGAAAGAGGAGAGAAGAAGATGGCAAGGAGGAGGAGAGAAGACGGTAGAGGAGGAGAGAAAGAGAGAGAGAGAGAGAGAACGAGAAGAGAGAGAGAGAGAGGATTGTGAACCACAGAGTGAAGGATAAATATCGAAAGACTCTTTATAAATCAAAGATTTGGGCCAGACTCCAGTCGAAAAGCTATCGAATGTGTCAAGCACGCCGTAAAGGATTTCACCGGAACTCCAGGGAGCGGAACCATATAACATAATCAGACCAGAGTCAGACCAAGAATCGGAGACGGAAATAAAGCATCGAACAAGTTTATTCATTTATGATATAATTATATTATAATATATATATACTATATAATTAAAATAATATAAGGTATAAGTATATATAGATATATAATATATATCATAATAGATATATAAGTATATCACTATACTAATACTATATATATAATATATATATATATATATTTATCATATATATATATAATATAATATATATATATATATATATATATACGGCTATTTACTAAGTGGTTGATCCTAGGAGCAAAAATCAATACATTAATGTATTCCATTAACTTTACATAATTTTAGGGTAAACTAACATTAACATTTTTGGGTAAGATCAACCATACACTTAACCTAACCTAACCAAACTTAAACCCTAAATTAACCTAAACCTAATATTTACCGTGTGGGCGTTAAGTAACTGTCCATATATATATATACTAGATATATATATATATATATAACACTCACCCGCTCCACCGAACACGCCACCTAGAGAGTATAAAACTATCATGTCACCCACTATATCTATATTATACTATATATATACATAAATATATACTATATATAATATATATATATATATATATAATATAATATAGTATAATATAATATATAACCATTATTATCAACTTTATTATTATTATTACATTTTCATTCATTAATTAATTATTATTTATTATTTATTCACACATTCATTATTATTATATTATTATTATTCATCTATACCTCTATTATCTACTTACTTCCACTTTTATAGGAAGGAAGGTTGAAGTTGATGCAGCAAGCGGATTGAACTGAGCACTAAGATCGAACGAAGGAACGGGTTCGGTGTTTGAACGGCATAGTAGAACACTACGTTAAACCAAAGATCTCAACGTTGCCAACGCTCCAGCTCAGCACAAGTTTAAGACACCCAGGTCTCTGATACCCTCCAGGGACACCCTAGAGACTGGCACCTCTGCTTTCCTTAAGCACCTTCTTCTTTCCTCTCCTTTGTTTCTCTTCTTCTTTTTAACCTTCTAATTCTTGAAACACAACCAACACCCATCCGACGCACCACACTACATCAACACATCCATCCCTCCAACTCGAACAATCTAAACTTTCACACAATCCGCCATCCAGCTACAACAACAACCCTCATCCTTCATTTTCGATTTAAAAAAAAATTATTTAGAAAAATTTGTTTTTCTCCTGAATCACGAAGAATCATTCACTAAAACACGGATTTGTCCCAATCCTTCTAAATCTGCCTACTACCAATCCGTAAGAATAACGTTAAGTAAAAAATAACTTCACAACTACACTAATAAAAACAAGAAGACTCGACACAACAAAAAAATTCTAAAAAAAAAAAAAAAAAAAATTTCCACCCCAAAAAAACACGACTTTAAAAAACTTGTTTTTTTTTTTGGGGTTGGTATCACTAGTAAGGACTACATGCCTTGTTGGTTTTAAACTCAGAGAGTCCGGAAGTGGCATTTTATAGAAGAAATTCAATACTAGGCATAAATGACTTAGGAAGACTGTAAGGAGGAGGAGGAGGAATTGCTCCCCTCCCTAGTAGTCTAAGGTGGAAATTAGAGGCAAAGATTGGGCGAAGAATTCAGATTTAGCAGAGAAAGCAATCGGAGAGACAGATCGGGCCATGACAAGGGCCTGGGTTCAATCCCTGTCGGATCCTCACGGTAGAAATCTACCTAGAGAAGCTCTCCCCCCTTGGATCAGGCTATGCCCGTGAGGCCCTAGTGAACTTTATAATTTAAAAAACAAAAAAAATTTGTCGATGCACGTCGGAAGAACTTGAAGCAAGTTAAGTAAGAGTTGACATTTTAGGCAAAATGTCAGAAAGAATTTGAGCAAGAGGAGCCAGTGATTATTTCATTTTCTACAACAAAAGGAGTTCTTAGTTATCTACTATACTTATCATATATAATACTAATACCCTTATATATATATACCCTATATATATATATACTATACTATGTATCAATATAGTTTTGTTGTCTATACTCTAGCTTAATACCATACCTATCACCCCTATATACTATATATCATATCATCTACATATATACTATATATATATATCATATATATAGCTTTTGAGGTAAAATGGCCGAGAGAAACGGAGTTAGAGAAGACGAGAGAGAGGGAGGAGGAGGAGAATGGGAAATGCGTGAGAAAGTGAGCTAATTCTCTATATATACTCTAGCCTTCGTCCCACTCAGACCCGTAATGGAGTCCGATATTGGTAGCGTGCTTTGCTACCTAGTGCGACCCACAAAACTTCCCGGCATTCGCGATAGGCCTTGGCCAAGGCCAAGCGGAAATTTAGTTCGATTAGGCCCGTGGAACACCCAAGCGACCTTTCTCGTGCCGTACCCACTGCAGACAGTCGCTTTCGACCTTAACCTGGGGCGAGGACGTTTAATACATATATATATTAATATATATATATATATACTATAATATATATATATATATAATATATAGTAGATAACTATATATATATATATATACCTAATAAAGATATTATATTATACTATATTATACTATATTATAGTTATATTTAGTCTCTCTATTCACATTTGTCTCGTACGATAACAAGTGAAGAAGAATGAAAAAGTCAATGTAGCAAATGAAAAAGAGATTATTCAATATCTTCGATTTGTATTGTACCTTGTTCAATAATTATTTTCCATTCCTTTCTGATGCATTGATTAGAGATGTGATAAACTTCCATCGCCCATTTCTATCTCTCCAAATAAACTTTGAAGTGAAGTATCTCTAGAAGAGGGGGGGGGGAGGAAATCCATCTGACGTTGGAGAAAGTGGTAGGAAAGGAGTGTGTCCACCAGCCGATTGTCTGGAGAAGTGTAAAGGATGTGTAGGGGGGGGAAAGAAAGGGCTAGGGGGGAGGGGAGGGTTCTATTTCCAATAAAGAGGAACATCTTCGCCTTTTACAAAATAAATGAGGACATCAAATTCCGAATGAGGCATCATAACGGGGAGGTCGTAGGAGGACGTAGAGAGTGCTATAGCAGGTCATACAGGGTCACACGCGGAGGTCACTCGATATCGGGTTTCAAAATGGAGAAAGAAAGAGAGAAGACGTTCTTTTTGAGATCAATCTCAGCAAGAGACGTTGAATCTCTCGAATGAAATACGCGTCCAACCCAAATTACTTCGAATTATCTTCATTTCTTGCGATTTCCGTGATTAAGCCTCCACTGCTCTCCTTTTCATCTACTCTTTCATTCAATCATTTGAGCTCGTCGGGAGGTCACCATACAACGGCTCACTTACTCCCATCAATCAAACATATATATCTATATATACCTAGTATATACTAATATATAATTATATATATATATCTATCACATTATATATAGTATATATATATAATATACTATATATATATAGTATATATACTACGCTCACTATATACAATACCTATATCAAAAAATATAGGTAACATCATATATACGTATAATAGTACGTAATACCCTATAACGACCGGTATATATATCATATCCTATTATACTTATATTAGTAATTATAACTACATACCTATATAATCATATATATATATATACTATAACACTAA
>JABUQX010118735.1:0-7500 GCA_015478945.1 Trachelipus rathkii | reverse complement strand
CACGAATTATTCTAGATGATTTTCACTCACTAAAATTATTTTAAAGATTTGATTAATATCATATAGATTAGTTCTCTCATGGTATTAGAATTATATACCGCAATTAATGTTTTGCAGCAGCATAAGTTCGTGGTATTAAAACATTATGTTTTGCAGCACTGTGTGGTGTAATTATATAAGTTCTGACTTCAAGAACTCAACATCAAATCCCCTCTTTGTTTGCCACAGGATTGGGCAAGGGTAAGTAAATAAACTATTAACGTATCCATAATTATAATTTAATAAAAGAAGTGAAGACTAAACTCTTGTTCTTCTATTTAAGGGATTTATTTGTAGGCCAAATTTCACAAGATTTATTTGAGACTTAGTTCTCCATCTTTGTTCCCATTCCAATTTATTGATTACCAAGATTCAGTGCAGTTTTGGCTTCTTAAGACAGGTGAAGATTCTTGGTTAGAAACATTAAATTCCCCTGATTACTCACTGGGAATTACTACCTCAATCTTAGTTAAATCATAAAATAATGAGTGTATAGTATTCACAAACACCACACTACACAGCTGTTCAATATTAGGGAAACTCAGTTAATCTTCTGACTCGAACCAGTACCTCTTTTACTCGTTATTATATTGGTCTTCCTTTGGACCACCTTTGCGCAATACATTGAGTGAATCTCGATCTTTGTATTTTGCTTTACTTCCGATATATATGATCATTCCACTGTGGTCCCCCTGTCTAAATCTTCTTTAAGATTCTATTAAACTTTTATTATACTTCTCTTTTCTTATCCCCCATTTGCCTTTAACCTCCCTCTTTGGGAAACCTACGTTAATAAGAACTGAGAACAAGTGAATCAAACTCAGCGAACAATCCAGGTCTTGAGATGATCACCCTTCGATAGATTAAATTCAAATAGCTCCAGCTATTCCGGGTTGTTAACATTAGATCAGAAGGATTGTTCAACAATGGAAAAATCATCCTCCCAATGTCTTCTATGAAGATAGGTTGAAGGTAATAGTAATTGCTTCTCCCTATTTATTAATAATTTTAAAAATAATATTTAATTAATATAGCGGCTTAGAGCCGTGGAAAGATCCCCAGATTAGCTTCACTTTAGGGATAATTAGTAATCTTATATTTCACAAACTTTCTCAGCTGATCAATAACATTCTCCTCCACAACATAGCAAAAATTAAATTAAATTGGCGCCCGAACAAGGAGTCTGTGTTCCAGTTCAATCAGTTGCGCTTGATTGTGACTTGGTTCACATAATTCATCACAGCATTAAATACTCATCGCTGAGCATTATATTTGTATTTCGTTGGACTGGTTCGAGTAATTAATTACGGTATAGCACTCTTTATGTTTTTGGATACCACAATTCTTAGCCTTGTATTTCTGATTTGCATTCTCCTCTTTGATCTTTTATCATACATATTTTTTTTTTGTTTAAACTATTCTTCGGGGGTTAACAAAGTAAAGTACCATGTTAAATACTTTTGATTTTGCTGATTCTAACCAGAAGGCTTTATAGACTTATCTGGAGGAGCAAGATAACATGGACTTGAACTCTAAAAAGAGATCCATCCGAGACCTCAGCACTAAATTTAGACCCATCCGGGACCCCAGCGCTAAACTCACTTAGATGTGAGCGATTAACACCACAGAGGTATGATACTTTGAACTCACGCATGAACGCGGGAATTGACCCAGAGGTTAATGATGATGATAATGATAAATAGAATGCCTACAGCAGCAGTTACTGAGGAAGCAATCCTAGTACCACAATTGAAGAACTTAGTACAGTGGCTTAAGAGAGATAAGCAGGCTGTTGAAAAAAAATTAGCCCAGAAAGCTAAAGAGTCAAATGTTCCATGTTATGGATATCCCCAAAACACAGGACGAATACCTCATGAAGGTGTAGACCCATTAGCTTATGATATGTCTTTAATAAATCTTGGTTCGCTCGTAGTTTCCCCTATTTCCCCATATAATATGGGGGTCAGACTCCAGGAAGCAACATGCATGTATCTAAAAAACTATAACAGCTACAGGAAAATAAATAACATTTTTGAATTCAGCAAGCAATTTCATGGGTGAAACTTTTAAAAAAAATGTATTTTATTCTAATATTTATTAACAACACCTTAAATATTGGTAACATCTCAGGCCTGGCCGCGTACGCTCTGAGTATATCGATATCGTAAAATCAAATTTTAGATATTTTAATATTTAAATTTTGTTGTTTGCAAAATATACATATATTTTTTTAGCTTAAATTTTTAGGGGGCTCGAGCCAACAGGGGACAGAGGGGGATAAAGTCCCCCTCATCGTGTACCGGGAGGCTGAGAGACCCCGACTTTTGCCATCTATGCGGATTACCCTACGGTATTCTTTTAGTTTTAAAAAATATTGCTATATCAATTTTTTTTATATCCATATATCAACTTTTAGATATATCAAATTTTTCTTTTTCGCACCTTTAAACGTCTATTTATTGGTTCAGTAAATCAGTTTTGTGTATATATATATTATATATAATATATATATATATATATATATATATATATATATATATATATATATATATATATATATATATATATTATATATATATATATATATATATTATATTATATATATATATATATATATATATATATATATGCAAAAATCTTTAGAGAGTTTTTAAACAGCTCAAACTCTTAAAATGTAAAGAAACAATTTAAAACCATTTAAGAACTAAACAGGGAAATCAAAATATTTTAAATTAAACAGTAGTTTACGTTTCGAGACTAGTACAACGTCTCCTCCTTAAGTTCTGAGGAGGAACGTTGTACTAGTCTCGGAAACGTAAACTACTGTTTAAATTTAAAATATTTTGATTTCCTGTTAGTTCTTCAGTGGTTTTAAATTGTTTCTTTATATATATATATATATATATATATATATATATATATATATATATATATATATATATATATATATATATATATATATATATATATATATATATATATATATATATATATATAGAGAGTGATAAAAAATCTCTGAGACAAACTCAGAGGGGTGATAGAGCAAAAAATAAGGAACATTTATTGTTAAATATTAAATAACCTATGTTGTATGACGCTTCGTTTAAAAGTTACAGACGATTGAAGGTACACTAGTTTATGTTGTGTGACGCGTCGCATGCATTTTACCGACGATTTAGGTTACTCAATTTTAATGTGTTTGTGCGTGCGTACATGTGTGTACGCTTAACGTCCTTCGGAAACACGTGGCAATACCTTTACCTTGCCCAATTCATCGTTGATTCAGTACAGTGTAGGCATCGATACGAATGGATCACTACACTCTTCCCGAGTTAACAGACATGATAATGTGTTACGGTTCGGCGAACGGAAATGGGCGAGAGCGCACCTCATGTACCGGGAACGGTTTCCACACACAAATCACCCCCGACCACACAATGTTTGCTCCGCCTTCATCAGCGCCTTCGAGATAATGGGACCCTTCGTCCCCGGTGCATTGGTGGAAGACCGCATAATACGAGGACTCCTGCGTTTGAAGAGCTGCTTGAGAGAGTCGCCAACGACCCATCGACTAGCACACGCGCCATTGCCCATGACATGGGTTCCAAAATTAGTCGTCTGTGGGTTCGGGTGCTTGCAAAGAGCAAAGCCTCCTGCAAACCACGCTACAGAAAGTACAAAGGACTTGGCCCAAACGAAATTCGCACCTGTGTGCGATTTGCCTGGTGTTCTGCAATGGAGCATCGATAATCCTGCTTTTCTTGCACATGTCTTGTTTACTGATGAGGCGTGCTTCGCACTCAATGTTCATTGAGTTCACCAAGCGAAATTTACCGTAAACATCTGGGGTGGAATTCTTGGGGATTATCTGCTGGGACCTGTCATCATTCCACACCGTTTGGATGGACCTGCGTACCTGCAACTACTCCAGAACATGCTTTCGCAGCTTATGGATGACATACCCCTTGCGACCTACAGAGACATGTGGTTCAACATGATGGCGCTCCAGCGCACTTTAGCCACCAAGTACGGGCGCCTCTGAACAGAGTCTACACTGACAAATGATAGGGAGAGGGGACCTGTAGAGTGGCCTGCAAGATCGCGCCGACCTCAACGCCCCTAGATTAATTTTCTTTGGGGTGCATGTTGAAAGAAGGTGTGTACATACCCGCAGTCAACGACAAGAGAGGAACTGATTCAGCGAATATTCACTGTCTTTGATCAATAGACACAGTGAGGGCATGTTCGGTAGAGTCCCACAGGCAATTGGCACGGTGATGAAACGAATGTAATCAGGTACAGGGCAGACACTTTGAACACCTGTAATTTTCCCCAATAAATTGATTTCATAAGAAGCTACAATTGTTTGCTTTACAACCTCGCGTCAAAACACATACGTTGTTTAACAAAATATCCTTTATTGTTACCTCTATTAACCTTCGGAGTACACAGATGTACGCACGCACACATACATAACACTAGAATACCCAAAATTTCCGGTTATGAAGTAACGATGCGTCAAACATCATCACGTGGTTTATCTTACATCATCCGTACTTACTTCTGTAAATCTAGATATTGTATTGCTTTATTTTATAAAAAATGTTCCTTATCGTTTGCTCTATCAGCCCTCCTGAGTTTGTCGCAGAGGTTTTGAATCACCCTGTATATATATATATATATATATATATATATATATATATATAAATATTATATTATATAATATTATATATATTATATATATATATATATATATTATATATTAATATATATATATTATATATATATATACTATATATATATATATATATATATATAATAATATATATATATATATATATATATATTATATATATATTATATATATATATATAAGGCATGTAAGTATCGGTATCGGTATGCGGTAATCGGTAGTATCGGCCTTTTTTGGGGGTATCGGTTAATATGGCCGATACTTCTTACTTTTTGGGTGAAGAATTATGAGAAACTTTCATATTCAATAACACTATGTAACACAAAAAATTTCTTTTTATTTTTATATTGAATCTTATATATTATTTGATGCTGAACACAGAAATGACAATTTTTTTTCTATCATCGATACTTTGAGAGTTATTGCAATATTTATGTTTTTTCATTTTTAAGGATTGTTAATGAGCTTACACTGTAGGTACTTATTACAATTTTTTATTTGATGGTTTAAATTTACGAACAAAAAGACTTTTTTACTTGAAAAGATACATACTAATATCCCCTAAAATATAAGTCATGCTTTAATATGCCAAAAACATGCTTAATTTGCATTTAAAAGTCCTTTGTTCATCGTGTTTTTCTCTTGTGAACCCATTTGGCTTCTCTTATCAAAACCCATCATGGCACTATCTCAACGTCCCTGGTATCGCCTTTCCATTGTCTGAATATCCTGGTGAAATCTTTCCACGCATTGTCTTCACTACATCCCATAAATTCTCTCAAAAAAAGTCCAAATGCGAGTGTAAATGATGCACCTTTAATGACATACGGCACCCCATTTTTTTTATGACAATCAATGAGCATTTTTATCAGCTGTTTTGCAATTTGGATCTTTACAATTTCCTAAAAATCCCTGAACCACATTACGGAATGAGCATCAGGCATCATTTTCAATTATGCTAATCTTTTCTTCCAATTTCCCCAGATTTAAAGCATATATAAGCCATGTTTCAATGACTCATCATCTCTAAGAAGAAGAGAAGAAAAACCTGCGATATATATATATATATATATTATATATATATATATAATATATATATATTATTATATATATATATATATATATATATATATATATATATATTATATATATATATATATATATATATAATATATAATATATATATATATATATGGTACTTTATGATTTCCGCCAGCCACAATAAAAAAGAGTAGATGTAAAGTTGGTATTGCGTATTCTATTATGTAGCAAGAACTGCCATTCACGCCTTTTTTCTATTTAAAATTCAATTTAATTTTATTTTATATTTATATTTTTCTGCGGAAGTTTAAAAATAATAAAAAATATAAAATTTCAATGGAAATTGAAAACGAATTTAAATATAAAAGAATAATAATGTAATGAAATTATTTTCCTAATAGTGCGTAATATCAGTGTTACTAGCAATATGTTTTCAAAATTGAAATTATGTATGAAAAATAAATTTAACACTATTGTTTGAACAAGTCATTCATGTTTTTGTGTATGAGTCCTGTATCTTTGTCTCAAAATTTTTTTTTTAGAAAAGAGTCAGACTATCTCAAAAACTACAACAGTTACCGGGAAAAGGAATACATTGCCTGAAAATGCTAGTAAAATTTTAGTGCGAAAAAAAAATCATATCTCAAAATACAATAGCTACAGGGAAAAGAAATAGCATTTTTGGAATCCTGGTAAATTTTGATTTGAAAATGTTAAAAAAAAAAATTTAATGTTTAATAATTATAGTATATGAGTGGAAGGCCTATTAGAGTAACCTTTTATTATGTTACTGTTATAATAAATTGACTTCAATTTAAATTTTGTTTTTTTGTTTTTACTAAAGAATTAACCCCAAAGATATACCGCACCGATGGCAGGAGTCGGGGTCTCTCGCCTTCCAGGGAACTACGGGGTAGGACTAATTCCCCTTCCTCCGGGGAGGGTCCCTCCGGACCCCCGCTGCTTTGGTATTTGGGTGTGCGCGGGGGTTCCTCCGCCCCTCCCCAGCGGGGTATGGAAAACGTCCCCCCTGTGTTCCTCTCGGCTCGAGCCCCCTAAACATTGCTGTGTAATAATAAATTTACAAATAATATATATATATATTATATATATATATATATATATATATATATATATATATATATTATATATTATATATATATATATATTATAATATATATATATATATATATATATAATATATATATATATATAATAAAATATATATATATATATATACTATATATATTATATAAATATATAATTCTATAATAAATAAAAAGAATCAAAAACCCCAATTTTTTGGTTTATTTTTTTTTTTTCCTAACTAATTTTACAAGGATTCAAAACTGTATTCCTTTTTCTGTAGGTTAATTGTAGTTTTTGAAATATGATTTTTTTCCCCCCACACTAAAATGTTGCCAGGATTTCCAACAATGTATTCCTTTTCCTGTAAGCTATTGTATTTTTGAGATTAATTATTTAAATATTAAAATAATGAAAAGGCTTATAATTAATTAATTATTATTATTATTATTATTATTATTATTATTTTATTTTATAAACAATATCGAACAAGCAGTAAAAGAGAATCTATAAATGTATTAATAAATGCAATGTAATATAAATTAAATTAGGCGCTAAGCTCAAAAAAAACTTAATATATGTTCTTTTCTTAGTGTACTAAATCTTTTCCTTCTCACAAGCCATAAGTGCTTGAGAGATTT
>JABUQX010118734.1:55000-67534 GCA_015478945.1 Trachelipus rathkii | reverse complement strand
CAGTATATTGATAATTATCATTGGTATTAACGTTTCCGCATTTATCGCAGTTAATTTTTCGTACGCCCTTCTAAATTATATATATATATATATACATATATATATATATATATATATATATATATATATATATATATATATATATATATATATATATCTTTGCATATATATATATATATATATATATGCTATATATATATATATTAGTATAGGGTGTAAAGTGGAGGTGAAAGCCACATGACCAGCGTAAACACAATCGTTGGACAGGTGGATATTTTAAATACTCACGTAGTTTCTTGGGTGTTTTAGGGTAAATGGGACACTCTTTTACTTAGCCTCTTTCACCTTCTAGGTTGACTTTTATGTATAGGATTCTTATTGCAAGTAAGCAAGTGGTGAGCCCCCTCTTTTTCAGATACATTAGTTAGTTATTTTAAGTTTATGTATGTATAGTTTAGTTTAGTTCAGTTCACGTTCTTTCATGGGCCTTTTAAAGTAGCAACATGTTAATTTGCTATTCCGCCATTTTGTTTTTATAAATCGTGTTTGTTAATCTCCTTCCAAATATTCAAGACGTCGTCGTCGCCATCGTCGCGTTTTTCCGCAATTTCGCAGTCGTTGGTTGGCAATCATCGCAAAAGTCAGTCCGCAGACCGAACGCCCCACTAATTCCATTAGTGACAGATATTACCCTACCCCCTTTCCTAACATTTTTGTTTCTTGAGCTATGAAGCCGAACTCTAATTGTTTATCTAGTATGTTTTGAGGTATGCCGAGTCGATTTGCCGAGCGTGGCGTTTCAGCCGTTTGCGTTTTTAGAACGCACCAACATGCGTTTTTCGTAGATGGCGTATTGCAATACCTATCATAACGGGTGTCAAACAGGGGTAGAATGTCTCAAAAATAAGATTCCATGATTACTTTCCCGAACGCCCAGAGTCCCCAGGGCTGACGTGATATTTATAGAACGAAAATGACACAAATGACATCTTATTAAAGTCATTAGGTAAATAATATCTTATTGGAAACTTGGCGCATTCTTTATATATTGCTAACAGCTGGTATCAATGTTTCTAAAGCCACTAAGGGGTGGGGACCCCCCGCCCCCAAAACATAAAAATAGACAGCTGAAATTTGGTGAGTGTATAGAGAAGAGAATAAATAAAATGGAATAAGCTGTATTAGTTAATTGTGAACCATGGACAGGCCAGAACCAGGGCTGGTGGTTGCAGGGCCAGAATGGAATTCTGGCTCCAGCCACATATTAGAACAAATGAAGTGTCTACCATATATGTTTTCAATGGTGTAGAATTCATTTTGAGGTTTAGTTGGCCTAACTGATTCTTCAGCTTCTAACTTTTGATATGTCACTACATGTAGAATACACGCCATATTAACTACCCTATGTTATAAGGTACATGGATTCGATTGGTGTATATTCCAGAGGTGTTGGTTGACATTCTACGAGTTAGTACCAACCTTTTCTAGCACTTCGTGCACTTTAGCCATCATAGAATACCTAATGTACTTTGGAGACCACTGTTTTAAGGTGTGAGGATTCAATTGGTATGTATTAGAAGTTGTTAGGATGGTTCCTTCTACGAGTTAGTACCCCTACCCCCTTTTTTCTAGTGTGCGTATTCAACTTTGTTATTTTTCGAGCTAGAGAGTTGAACTTGGTGTCTACCTCTATGTCACATGAGCCGGAGCCGGAGTTTGTGATGGCAGAGTCAGACTGGAATTCTCGCTCCAGTTGCATATTGAGTCAATTGAGGTGTGTTTATATATGTTTCAAAGGACATAGATTCCAAATTTTGGGGTGTCGTAACCTCCAAAATGAGTTCGAGGAACCCTTGAGTGGGTCCTCAGCTGAAAAAAAAGAAGAAAATTACAGAGTACAAGACAGAGAAAAGATGAAGGAAGGAAATAGAAGTTTCGTAAGATAGAACAAATGAATCATTGGAGCTATCGGTATCGGCACCGGTGCAGGGTCGGTGCGGTGCCGAATTAGTAAATATGTGTATCAATTCATGTTAATTGTTTATACGTCTTCAGTGATGTAGAATATGAATAACATAGTTTCAATACACTCAAAGGTGTCTAGGGACACCAATTGAGATGGAGGGCGAACCCCAAAATGTGGTTTTTACCCTTTTAAATGAAATTTCAAAAGGATATAAGTTAATAATACATAGACTTACGCTCTATCAACAGCCCCATGTTGTATAAATATATGTAGCAACAGCCCATATAAATGAAACTTAACACAGAGAACTTAAGTGATTCTCTCTCTCTTAGTCATACACATTAGTACCCTTATATTTAGCTAACTCAGGATATTTAAAGTCGAAACTTACACTCAACATTTAATGTATACTATCAGATCTCTTAAGAGTATGTGTATATTGTATACCATGTATATGTATGTGTATGTGTATTTAGTTGGGATACGATATGCTTTGATCCACACATTTTCTTCAATAGGGTGTTTATTTATGAAGCTGTTTCATTGCAAGGATTGAGAGTTAAGTTAAAAGTTAAAGAAACTAGAGTTAAATTTAAAGTTGGAATGATTAAGTTCAAAGTTAATTTTCTCTGTCAGAGGATAAGATTTATATTTTTGTAGACATCTAGTGTTTTTTGAAAACATTTGTCACATTTTTGATGAAAAACATTTTATTTTTCAGAAAAACATTTTCTTTTGATGAAAAACATTTTTATTTTTGAAAAAATTTTTTAAAAAAACATTGTTTCTAAAAAAAAAGTTATTAAATTTCCGAAAACATGATTTTGGGGACCATAAAGCAATAAAAGCAGTAAAACTTTGCACTAAAGTAGCACACATCCCCCTTACCCCTCATGTATTTACTGCTTTGCTGCTTTACCATACTTACTATTAATAAAAATATATGTCACTCCCTATTTTTCTGTTCAATCATATACATTTGTATTTCACATTACCCTTTTTCTAAAACTTTTTTAAAAAACTTAGACTTAAATAAATATATTTTAATTTGTAACACTTAAGAGACAAGGTGGTAGACCTTATATATATATATATATATATATATATATATATATATATATATATATATATATATATATATATATATATATATATATATATATATATATATATATATATATATATATATATATATATTTTTATATATATATATATAAACAATTCTTTGATAACAAATTTCCATACTGCTGTGTTAAAGTAACTAACATACCATACAAAAACGTAACATATTCACACTTTTTCATGCATGTCTTTAACATAGTAATATTTAACAAAGATTTATCGTATCCTAACCTAACGATTGTAATAAACTAAGAATAAATCACACACACACACACACACACACACACACACACACACACACACACACACACATACATACATACATACACATAGAGGAATGTTGCAACGTAACAAAGGTTTCACATTAATAAAGCTAACATAGCGCTCCTCCTGAACTAAGATATAATGTACAACGACAAACCCTAACATACTTTAAAGCACGAATGAAGCAGCTAACATTAACAATTTGTGTAACACAGCAAATAAATGACAAAATAGCATACAAAAAACAACAACCTATTCACACTTTTCATACGTGTCTTTAACATATCAATGTTATTTGCGATTTATATGCAATATTTAACATCTTAACATGTCTAACTAACTATTGTAATGAACTAAGAATAAATACCACAGACACACACACACACACACACACACACACACACACACACACACACACAGGTTGAAATATCCCTTATCTCTTAGACTTGTGTTTGTTTCAGTAATATTGCCTTATCTTTTCTCTCGAGACTTATTTTATCGTCATATTCGTTTTAGATTTGAACGTGGTAGAAGGTTGTGCTCTGTCTTAAATGATTTTTTTTTTTTTTGTTAAATATCACGGTTTCAATGCGAAACACTTTGGTACCCTAGCAATTTATTCGTCAGGCGGTGTGTTACTTAGACAGGGTTATGATAAAATTTTATTAAATATTACCATGTTAATGTAAAATTAGCATTGATATGTTACAGATATGTTTGAAAAGTAGGAATAGGTTACATTTTGTATGTAATGTTAGTTACTTTACATTTGTTAAGTATGGAACTTTGCTAATGTAAACAGTTTGGTATTCATTATTTAAAGGTATATTAATTTTGTCGTTGCTTATATTATATTCTTAGTTCAGGTGTTGCTATATTTGGCTTTTATTAGTAGCAAAAACATTATTTACGTTAACATATATTCTAGTATTATTGTGTGTGGCCAGCTAATGTATGTATATCCATATTATTTGTCTTGGATTCATTTAATGAATTAGGTTAGGACAATTAAATCTTTATTAAATATTACTATGTTGATGTAAAAGTAACATTGATATGTTAAAGACATGTATGAAAAGTGTGAATAGGTTACGTTTTTGTATGCTTTTTTGGTTACTTTACTGTTGTTAAGCATGGAAATTTGTTAATGTTAGCTGTTTATTCGTGCTTAAAATATGTTAGGTTGTCGTTGTACATTAATATTCTTAGTATAGGTGATGCTATATTAACTTTAATAAGGTGAAACTTTTGTTCGTGCCGATATTTCCTCTCTATGTGTGTGTAATGTATGTATGTGTGTGTGTGTGTGTGTGTGTGTGTGTGTGTGTGCGTGTTCGATTTATTCTTGGTTTATTGCAATCGTTAGAGTTTAGGATACGATAAATCTTTATTAAAATATTACTATATTCAAGACATGCATGAAAAGAAGTGTGAATATGTACGTTTTTGTATGGTATGTTAGTTACTTTACTGCTGTTAAGTATGGAAATTTGTTAATGTTAACTGTTTATATATATATATATATATATATATATATATATATATATATATATATATATATATATATATATATATATATATATATATATATATATATATTTATATATATATATATATATATATATATAGGCCTATATATATATATATATATATATATATATAAATTAAAATATATTTATTTAAGTCTAAGTTTTTTTTAAAAAGTTTTAGAAAAAGGGTAATGTGAAATACAAATGTATATGATTGAACAGAAAAATAAGGAGTGACATATATTTTTATTAATAGTAAGTATGGTAAAGCAGTAAAGCAGTAAAACACTTAGAGTGGGTACAGGAGGCGAATATTCTAGTGAGGTTTCCACATCTTGGATTCAGTTTCAAGGTGTAGTGTTTTACTGCTTCATGGCTTCCTCGGTCTGCATGATCATGTTTTTCGTGGAAATTTAACAACTTTTTTTCAAACAATGTTTTTTAAAAATGTTTTTCAAAAAATAAAATGTTTTCATCAAAAGAAAATATTTTCGAAAAATAAAAATGTTTTTCATCAAAACAATGTTTTTCAAAAAAAAAACATTTGTATTTAATACACATGAAAATATAAATCTTATCCTTCGACATAAATTTAACTTTAACTTTATCTCTAAATTTAACTCTAGCTTTAACTTTAACTTTAACTCTAACTTTGGTAATGAAACAGCTTTTCTATAAATAAAATACCTCAGTTTGAAATAAAAATGTAAGACTATGTGTATACGACCTCTAACTAAACATACACATACACACATACACATGTATACACATACACACATCTTTATATAGGGACTTGATATAGCATACATTAAACAAGTCGAGTGCAAGTTTTGACTTGAATATCTCAGTTGTACAACATATGTATACCATTGTGTATGACTAAGAGAGAACCACTTAAGTTCTCTGTGTTAAGTTTCATATATATTTGTACAACATAGGGCTGTTGCTACATATATTTATACAACATGGGGCTGTTGATAGAGCGTAAGTCTATGTATTATTAACTTATATCCTTTTGAAATTTCATTTAAAAGGGTAAAAACCACATTTTGGGGTTCGCCCTCCATCTCAATTGGTGTCCCTAGACACCTTTGAGTGTATTGAAACTATGTTATTCATATTCTACATCACTGAAGACGTATATAAACACACTAATATTATGTTAGTGATAGGCACATATTTACTAACTCGGCACCGCATCGACCCTGCACCGGTACCGACCGATAGCTTCAATGATTCATTTGTTCTATCTTACGAAACTTCTATTTCCTTCCTTTCATCTTTTCTATCTTATGCTCTATAATTTTCTTCTTTTTCAGCTGAGGACCCACTCAAGGGGTCCTCGAACTCATTTTGGGTTACGACACCCAAAATTTGGAATCTGTGTCACTAGAACATATATAAACACACATCAATTGACTCAATGTGCAGCTGGGCAAGGAATTCCAGTCTGACTCTGCATCTAAAACTCCGGCTCCCGGCTCATGACATAGAGGTAGACGCAAGTTCAACTCTCTAGCTCAAAAAATAACAAAGTTGAATACTTGCACTGGAAGAAAAAGGGAGTAGAAAGTGTACTAACTCATCGAAGGAACCATCTAACAGCTTCTAATACATACCAGGTGAATCCTCACACCTTAAAACATAGGGGTAGACATTAATATTAGGTGTATTCTATGATGTAGGTCATGCTTACTAGAAGTGCTAGAAAAGGGGTTGGGTACTAACTCGTAGAAGGAAGCATCCTAACACCTTCTAATATACACCAATCGAATCCATGTACCTTATAACATAGGGTAGGCATTAATATGGGGTGTATTCTAAGATGTAGGACATATCGTGCTAGAAGCTAGAAGAATCAGTTATGTCAACTGAAACCCTCAAAAATGAATTCTACACCATTGAAAACATATATGTAGACACCTCATTTGTTCTAATATGTGGTTGGAGCCAGAATTCCATTCTGGCCCCGCAACCACCAGCTCCGGCTCCGGCTCCATATGGTTCGCCAATTAATTTAACATAGCCATTCTATTTCATTTATTCTCTTCTATACACTCACTAAATTTCAGCTTTCTAAGCCCATTTTTACGTTTTTGGGGGGCGGGGGGTCCCACCCCCCTTTGACATAGCGGCTTGAAACATTGGATGCAACAATGTTGCAACATATAAAGAATGCATGCCAAGTTTGAAGAAGATACGATGACTCTAACACCTCTTTTGCTAAGATGTGTCATTTGTGTCATTCTTGCCATAAATGACCCCGGCTGGGGCCTGGGGACTCTGGCGTTCAGGAAAGTAACTACAGGAATCTGTTGAGACATTCTACCCTATTTGACACCCGTCGCGATAGGTTTTGACCTTGGAAAGGGTAAGCCATCTGAAACGCAGTGCGTTCTAAAAAACGCAGGCTTGGCTGAAACGCCACGCTCTCGGCAATAGCAGCAATCGACTCATAATACCTCAAAACATACTAGGCAACACCGAGCTGCTTCATGACTCAAGAGCAAAATGTTAGGAGAAGGGGTAGGGTAATATCTAATACCAATGCGGATGCGGGGGCGTTCGGTCTTGCGGACCGACCTTGCGACGATTGCCTACCAACGACTGCGAAATTGCGGGAAAAACGCGACGATGGCGAATGACGGTTGAAAATTATGACGATGATTAACAAAACGCTATATAAAACAAAATGGCGGAACGCAACGAAGAACAACCAGTTTATGCCTTTAAAAAAAAGGTCCATGAAAGAACATGAACAAAATAAACTAAACTATACATACATAAACTTAAAAATAACTAACTAGTATCTAGAAAAAAAAAAGAGGGGCTCCACCCATTTGGGGATACCATTGGGGTGAATCCATGCAAAAATCAACAGGAAAATTACGTAGAGTCAGTAACAGGGATGACTAGGCGTTTACCTGGCAAAACACCATGAACCTGCATTGGTGCTGAAATATCACCTGTCCAACGGTGCCAATAAACGGACAGACCCACTGTGGTTTCTCACCCTCCACTTTCCCACTTATATGCATATATATATATATAATATATATACATACATAATAATATATATATATATATATATATATATATATATATATATATATATATATATATATTCTATATATATATATATATATATATATATATATATATATATATATATATATATATATATATATATATTTATATATACTATATATATATATATATATATATATATATATATATATATATATATATATATATATATATATATATATAACCAATAATGTATATATATATATATATAATAATAATATATATATATATATATATATATATATATATATATATATATATATGTATATATATATATATATAATATAATAATCAATATATATATAATAATAATATATAATATATATATATAATATATATATATATATATATATATATATATATATATATATAATAATAATAATAACAATGTAATATACTACATAATAATAGTAATATAATTTAATAATAATAATATATATATATACTAATATATATTAATATATATATATAATATATGTATATATATATAATACCAATAATAATAATAATAATAATATATATGTATATATAATATATAATAATAATATAATATATATATGTAATAATATATGTAAATAATAATAATAATATCTATAATAATAATATGTATGTATATATGTATATATATATATATATATGTAATAATATATATATATATATATACTATATATATATATATATATATATATATATATATATATATATATATATATATGTTTTTATATATAAAAAAATATATAAAAATTTTTATATATATATATAACAATAATAATATATATATATATATATATATATATATATATATATATATATATACTATATATATCTTTTGTTTGTACACATAATATTTCAGTAATAAATAGTGTAGAAAAGATTTACATTGTATTTCATCTAGACATCAGTGATGGGATTACAAATGAAATCTTTGATACTGTGTGTGTGTGTGTGTGTGTGTATATTATTATTATTAGTAATGATTATTATTATTATTATTATAGACTTATTGTTATTATTGTAGAAATACTATAATTATTAATTTTATTATTAATATTAGTATTATTATTATAATTATTATTATTATTATTATTATTATTATTTTTCTCATTATTCGCATAAATGAATAGTGAAGTATATATATATATATATATATGTATATATATATATATATATATATATATAATATATATATATATATATATATATATATATATATATATGCTGCCTATATATATATATATACTATACTATACTATACTATACTCTTTATATTTTAGATGATAAATATTGCATAATAATCGCGAATTAGATAAGATGTTAAAGAAAGAACATATAATATGAAGGTAAAGAATTAACTGCCTTCTCTGGGATTGAACCACCGCATGTGCGTGAGGACAAATATGCCGGTGCTATACAAGCTGAGCTATCCTCGGCCCAAAGTTGGATTCAAGGAACAATTATAAAGCAGCAAGGTTCCGGTCAAAACGACATCATAAGTGTCCCGTACCAACTCACCATCTCTCGTTCTTTATATTTTTAGATGTTAAATATTTCATAATAATCGTAATTAGATAAGATGTTAAAGAAAGAACATATGTAAGGAAGGTAAGAATTAACGCTACCTTCTCTAGGATTGAACTCACCGCATGTTGCGCGTGCAGGACCAGTAATACCCCGGTGCACCAGCACGACAGCTGGGCTGTCCTCCAACCCAAAAGTTGGACTAAGAACAGTTATAAAGCACAGCCGAGTTCCCGTCAAGGCGACTTCACCGGTGTTCAGCCTGTCCTATCTCTCGTTCTTTATATTTTAGATGGCTAAATATTGCATAATAATCACCAATTAGATAAGATGTTAAAGAAAGAACATGTAATGAAGAAGGTAAAGAATTAACTACCTTCTCTGATTGGACCACCGCATATTTGCGCGCGTAGGGACAATATGCCCAGTGCCATACAACTGAGCTGCCTCCTCCAGCAAAAGTTGGATTCAGAACAATTATAAAGCAGCAAGAGTTCCCAATCAGAAGCTGACATCACCCCAGAGTGTCAGCCTGTCCTATCTAATTCTTTATATTTTTAGTTATTAATATTATAATAATCGCAATTAGATAAGATGTTAAGAAAGAACATATAATGAGAAAGGTAAAAAATTAACTTTTCTCTGGGTTAATTCTACATATTTGCACATGAACCATATGCCCACAGTGCTCTATCAGGCTATCCTCAACCCAAAAGTTGGATTCAAGAACAATTATAAAGCAACCGAGTTCCCGTCAGGCGACATCACCAGGTGTCCGGCCTGTCCTATCTGCTGATTCTATATATTTTTAGATGTTAAATATTGCATAATAATCGCATTAGATAAGATATTAAAGAAAGAACATATAATGAGAAAGGTAAAGATGCTACCTTCTCTGAAGTTGAACCACCGCATCGCGTAGGACAGCAGCCATACTTTGGTCTTTTGCCTCCCTGACCTCAGGCTATCCTCCAACCCAAAAAGTTGGATTCAAGAGCAATTACAAAACAGCCAGGTTTTACGTCAAAAGGGAAACATCACCAGGTGTCCAGCCTATCCTATCTCTCGTTCTTTATATTTTCAGATGTTAAATATTGCAACAATAATCGCAATTAGATAAGATGTTAAAGAAAGAACATATAATGAGAAGGTAAAGAATTAACTGCCTTCTCTGGGGTTGAACCACCGCATGTTGCGTGTTGGGGACAATATGCCCGGTGCTATACTAACTGAGCTATCTATCAGCCCAAAAAGTTGGATTCTCTTATGATTAATCTGGTGAGATAGTAGTCCTTGTCAAGGAAAATTGGGTTTAACACATGTCTTTATAAAGTATCTTGGCAATTCTCCTTTGGATGGATAGGGCCTTTATCATTTATGAATAAATTAAGTTGATTGACTAGCAGTGGAATTTCATCCTTTTTAGGATTTTGGAGAAATAATATCTCCTTAGAAAAACAATGCTGCTGCATTATCTTCAACCAATAGAGTTGGGCTTTCTGATCACAATCTTCATCCAGCCATTTACTCCTGCTAATGAATTTGAATATTTTTGAAGTTACTTTATAAAGCCTATGCACACTTGAGTAATCTTTAAATTGTAATAAAGACTGAGTAGCTACCACAGATGTGTGACATTGTAAAGTCTTTTTCTTATTGGCCTCAGACAAACATTTAAGTTTACTAATAGGCCATTGAGATTGATCTAGAAGAATCCAAGAAGGACCTTTAAGCCATAAAGGTAATTTTGAAATAAAAGTAGAGGTTGTAACACCTCTGGTAATCAGATCTGCTTTTCAGCAGTGTTGATGTAAGCATAAGAAATGGATACTTTATACTCTTGCTCAACTTGTTTTTTGATTTGATAAATTTCTTTGAGCTATTATTTACAAACAATGTTTATTTTGCTTTTCGGACAGGGTATGAAAGAACTATTTGATTATCTCAGGATAGCATAGCTTGGAGCTTCAGGCATTAGGAAATTTTGATAATATTGATTTGATACACTTGATAAAATAAAAGACAGACAACAACTCCAAAGAGGGCAAAGCCCTAGATTTGAGGGGAGCCACGCGACCAGCGATAGGCACAGTCGCTCGTCAGGTGGATACAATACTCACGTACGTTCATGGGTGTTTTTAATTTTAGGATGACATCTTTTGTCATCCCAGTTTCTCACGTACCTTCCTGGGGTGATTTTTTATATTTGACGTTTTGAAATGGGTGGGATTCACTTTATATGGGATGGGAGCCCCTCTTTCGAATACGTTCGTTAGTTATTTTAAGCCTGTGTATGTGTATGTCACTACCATTTTATTTTGTTCATGTTCTTTCCCTGTGATCTTTTTAAGAGTAACAACCTTATTTGTTTTTCGTTACACATTAAATTTGCTTTCCGCCATTTTGTTTTATAAAGCGTTGCGTCTTGTTAATCATCGTCATTCTTTTGAATGACAAATCCTTCATCGTTTTATAGTCCCTAAAATCATGTTTTTCATGGAAATTTAACAACTTTTTTTTAAAACAATGTTTTTTTAAAATGTTTTCAAAAAAATAAAAATATTTTTCATCAAGAAAATGTTTTAAGAAAAACAAAAATGTTTTCATCAAGACAATCTTTTCAACTGTATTTATGTTTGTCCATGAAAAATATAAATCTTATCCTTCGACATGAAAATTAGCTTGCTTTAACTATCTCAGAAGACTAATTTAACTCTGCTTTAACTACTTTCAGCTCTTGGTAATAGAAACAGCTTTTCTATAAGTAAATAAAAATACCTCAGTTTGAAATAAAAATGTAAGACTATGTATTTGTTATCCTAACTAAACATACCCTTCCACACATACATATACATGTATCTTATACATCTTTATATAGGGGTTCCAGTAGCCATTAAACAAGTCGAGTACAAGTTTGGCTCCAGATATCTCAGTTATTACAACATATATCACACCATTGTGTATGACTAAGAGAGAGAATCTTAAGTTCTCTGTGTTAAGTTTCATATATATTTGTACAACATAGGGGTGCTTATTCATATATTTATA